>JAHWFP010067044.1:0-36787 GCA_023313725.1 Lithobius niger | reverse complement strand
GCAGAGTCAGCAGTTGACTGTTTTATTGAAAAATTAAAAAAAAAAAAAGGTCAGGGATATTTGAAGAAATAAGTCAGGGAAAATCAGGGATAGTCAGGGATATTCATTTTCATATATGAGTATGAACCCTGTTTAGGCCTACATTAGATTGCAAGGTACATCCGGCAAGTATAATGTTTATAATACTAGTGTTAAACTGAATTTCTTACCACCAGAATATTACGTTGGGAAACAAAACGAAGCTTATTTTTTTTCTTACAAGTCGCACAAGTCGCACAATTGTTGCCGCAAATCAATATTTTTAAACAGAACTTAATAATCTTTTACTCTTCTGACTTACGTCAATTTTGTAATATTTGCGTTCTTTTACCGCACGTGAGTGTACTAAGTTTTACCTCTTGGGTACCAACCAGTACGAACGTTTTAGGAAGTGGGTCGTTTTGCAGATTCACATGTGTTTAGAAATTAAATTCAGTAAGAAGATAATTGAACATATGTTTGCGCCACATCCGGTATTCCTTCCATCGATTTCCTTTCCTTCCTCTTCATTATGATGATTAGCAGAAAATAGAGGAGAAATGGAAATATTTTGATGAATTTCTAAACCACACGTTTGAGGTTATTTTCAGTTGTGAAAACTACAAGTAGTTTTGGTCTGCATATACCCTTAGTCATCAGAACAACTTCCCACAAAATATAAACCCTGAAAATATAAACGCTTTTTAAAAGAGTTTGAGGGATGGGGGAGGGGAGAGTTTTCAAATAGTTACGACGATCCATTCGTACGATTATTTTGAAAGAATAGACAATGTCCAAATAGTCAGTTAGCCATTAGCTATAGTGTACGCGGCGTATCTTGAGACCTGCACTTATTTTGTGATCGGCTACGTCTTCCTGGAAGGGCGACTTTAACCGACGGCCGCCATTGTTTTTGTAACTACTTTGGATATCAACAAGGGACTCTGCGGCCAAACACGTACAATCGATTATTTGTGTTAATTCTGGGGCGAACTCAAGATGGGCCGCGGACAATATAATCTTTAGAATAACTGATGACTGGTAGCAGGCATTAGGCAACTTGGTCACGGCTATATTGCGTGCATAAACGTACCAAACAAAAGTATAAAATAAATACGGATGCAAACCAATTTGTGTTGCCATTTGGACTTAAATGTCAGACGGCCTGAGCAGGGAACTGAACCCACCGCTGGGCCATGCTGACATGGCCGAAATTCAGTATGGCTCAGCAAGACTACCTATATTTAAAAGACTTAACGCTCGGTTTCACGTAGCATGCTAGACGCGTCGTCCAAGCGTTGCGCTGAACTGAAAGCACGAAGAACGAAAAACCCCAATCGCAGCATTGATTAGTGTATGCGAGATGCACAAAAACGTGATATCTTCTCATTATTAGATTTACCGATGTTGCAGCGCTAAACGAACATTATTTTACGGTAATGTTGACTATTCTTGAAGTCTTCGGACGATTTACTGCTACGTCAAAGGATCGTTTAACACATTTTTAACGAGAATTGAAAACGCCGTAGCGTATCATACAGTACAATACACACGTACCTTGGTTGCTCTTCTGCTTGAAATTCATGAAATTAAACCTCCGGAGGCTTTGTTTTGTCGTCGAGTGAAAAAATAGGTACGTGGCATGAAGCCATTGTTGTTAAATTTCAATAATTTGGTGTCAATGCAGTGTTTTAAGTTTAAAATCCGCCTATCGCGTGTCACACGTGCCTTTCACAGTTCAGTACGCATGTTACTAGAGCAGTTCATTTTTGGGGTGTAAATAGCGCGACTGGTGGCAGAAGCGGTGGCTAACTGGACGACGCGTCGAATTTCTAACGTTAAGCCTTTACATCCAGGTAGCCTTGGCAGTAGGACCTCGGTGGCCGTGAATGCTCATGCAGTCCAACATTTGAATCCGAAAGGCAACGTAAATAGGTTTGCATCCGTATTTATTCAACCCTTCTCGAGTTCCCTTGGCTTTCCGTCGTGTTTAAGCAACAGTGTAAGCACCTGGTTTAATTAATACGGTTCAGGTCAACTTAGTGACGAATTAAACAAATATATGTAAAAAAAAAAAAAAAACTGAAATAAAAGACATTCTGTATGCTGTATAATGATCGTAACCTGTTGATTTCATGGGATCTTCTTAACTCTTTGAAGATTCTTCCCCCATCCTGCAAACTCAGTTAAAAAGCATGTATTTTGTAGGAAGCTGTTCTGACGACTAAGCGTGTGCTGGCCAAAACTGTTGTTTTCAAAACTGAAAATGACCTCGACCGAGTGATTCAGGAATTCGTCAGAATGTTTCAATATGGTTGGATTCCTTTTCCATTCTTTCTCCATTTTTTGCGTAGCAAGGACACACCCCAGGGGTGGGAAGGGGAGAGGGCAGTGGCGCAGCTACGTTAGGTGTAGCCGATGTGGCTTGGGGGCCCCCTCCTTAATAAAATACAGGAACAACGCACTAGCTGAAAATTTTGTTAAATCCATGCTTTTCAAATTTTGTCTAATTTTTATTTATAGTGAACATATAGGGGCCACTTTTCCGCACTCCAGTCAAGTGGTCTCTATTTTCACTTTTCTAAAAACAAAACTTGGAAAAAAGTTTGGATTTAGAGAAATTATACAGCTTGTGCTTTTTTCATGGTCCACCATGATTTTTAATGACAGGGTAATGTGCAGACGGGGATGCTCGAAATTCATTTTTAAAATACAGTGTACTACAAAAATGCTTTTTTTAAATCTAAATATTTTTTTCTTTCGGGGGGGCTCCCCTAAGGTTGGGGGCCGATGGCATTCTGCCACCCTCGCCACCCTGTAGCTACGCCGCTGGGGGAAGGGTGGCATGGTGAAATACGGGCAAGTGCCCTCCGCACCCACCCACAGACCCGGAGTTAAGAATAAAATTTGGTAACGCATTTACTGCAATTAAAAACATTTTGAAAACTATAGCAATACTGTTTGAAACCATATTTCAAGCAGTAAAATGCCTGAAAATGAGTAGCTATTCAGGGCCCCGAATTACTTAAAGCTACCCCTCCTTCTTAGACCACCTTAGCTAGATTCTTCGGGATCCCATTTTGAATTCCCCCTGTTCTGGCCCCCCCCCCCCCCCCAAAAAAAAATATCCTGGGAGGCCCACTGCTGCGTATCAGTGGCCTTTTGGAATTTCTAACATTTATGGATTTGATGTGGTGCTTATCAACGCTTAGCTTTGAATTTAAGCTGATACGATTTGTGACGTCGTCTCTCATCAGTAGGGGAGAAAACGAAGTAACTACTTAGGGGCATATTTTGTCTAGTTTTGGGGCAAAACCTGAAATTCTTGGTGGACAAAAAAATATAGGTTTCCTACTAGGACTCATCCAAACAAAACGAACAAATTTCCAAACAAAACAAAACGCTGCGAAAGTGGTATTGCAGAAGAACAATAAGTAAACGACGGCAATAGGTTTTCCCTGCCATTCTTAAAATCCCACTTATTGGTGCACTTATCCCACTTATTGGTGCACTTATCCCACTTATTGGTGCACTTATCCTACTTATTGGTGCACTTAATAAACGTCTTGAGAATGAACGATAAGTCTACTCTTGTCCATGCCTCACCAGGAAGAACGTACTAATGAATCACTGTGCCATCGAAAAAGCTTTCTTCCTTATAGTTAAAAGTTCAGAGGGTTACAATGTCGTTTAACCATTCTGATGGCGGCACGAATACCGCAAGAAATACTTTTTAAATGATGGGGCATATATTTTGATCGGCTACTATAGGGCTGTTTGAACTTCCTCTGCCCCCAAATTTCATATCACCATCAGAATCATATTTGAGATGAGCCGTTCTAACTTTGTACTTTTTCGACGTCTGAAGATCTTAACTTCGCCCTCTCCCACCTCAAATCTTCATGGTCCACTACAGAGTGGGCGTTTGTTGCTAAAGATGGACAAAGGGGGATGTCAGCAAAGAAAGAGAGGACAGACAAACTCGAGTCTGAAAAGGCGTCAGAGCCGTTAACTGCCGGGGAAGGGCGCTCTTCGTGTAATTCCTCTAGTTTCGCAGCAGGGGTCCAACAAGCGGCAAAGAGCGCGTCAAAGGCGGCAAAAGATTCAAGATGAGGTCAGGATTGAAGGAAAGGAAGAGACGTGGGAGGATCGGGAGTGGAGAGGTTGGGGGGAGGAGGAGTGGAGACACCCAACTCAACCCGCCATGCTTTCTTGCCTGCTAGCCTGCTAGCGTGTTTATAATATAAAAGTTGTAAGTTTGGCTGGCTGATAAACAGAACGGACTGTTGGGAAATAAATTGACTGTGCTGCCTCGGCGAGCAAGAAGTGCCGTCCCCTTGTCAAAGTAAACTATGTCTGCTAACGCGCCTAAATTTAGTCGCTTTGTCGCTTCCATCTTTGTGGACTTCCCTTCGACTGTGGGGGCGGGTGTGTTTGGGGGGTGGTGGGTGTATGAACGGAGGGGGGGGGGGGCGGGAGAGGAGGATAGTAGAGCGGGGGCGGGACTGGATTAACAGCTGCAGAACCATTCGATTCCGGAGGATGGACCCCCGCCGAAAACGGCTTTTCGTCTTGTAACGTGTATCTTTAGACCTCCTTTCAGTGACAAGTGCAATGCCTCGAACAAGTGCATTGCGAGCAAAGAGCTGTACTTTTCTTCCAGCCGAATGGAGAGAAAAACGGAACTGCCGTTAAAGCTTTTAGCACACTGCTCCATTCCGTCACGTCACATCGCAGGCCGTCAGATTTCTGTTTGGATTAAAAGCATGTAAATTACAGGAGCCGCGTACACTGTTCCGTCCCGTTCCGTGACAACCACTCGGCTGACGGACGGGATTGTCGAGGCGGAATCCTTTCAGCCAAAAAACTGATCGCATCGGAGAAGTGTACGTGCCTGCCTTCAGTCGACGGCCGCCGTCGTCCGTCACGCGCCTGCGCAGAATGCTTTTCCCCTATTAAATATGGATGTGAACTTATTTCGGTTGGCTCCTGACTTAACCGTTGTCATGCCCGAGCGTAAAGAATTAATACCTAAACTTTCTGTTTAATTACCTGTTTAAGGTCACTACATGTCTTTCTTCATTTGCATTGCCAATTTGGGCTCGATCAATTTTACTTTTGATCAATTTTAACTTTTAGCGGAGCCGACTAAAACGGTTAGCGACGGAAGCAATGTGCGCTGGACCATCCGTTGCCGTCAGTCGTCGGATCGGGACGGAACGGAACGGAGTAGTGTGCTACAAGCTTAGGAGACAAATGAACAGGCTCCCGTCGTAGCATCCGGGAACTGCAGCAAAACTCATAGTGAGGCAATCGAGACGAAATAAAGAAAATTCTCTTGGTTAGAGTATATGGTCTTACATTACATGTGGACTGTCTTAACATGTGTTTTGTCTTGGGTTGCATGTAAACATTTACTGCCTCTGAACTACCAATCGGTCACTATCCAGATCGCCGTTTGTCATAGTATGGGCGCAAATAACTATTGTGCTGGCTTGCCCTTTTTTTGATATCCTTCCTTCCTTCCAGATCGCCACAAACTGGCCGTATAAGGCAAAGGCAGACGACACGTGAATGGACATCCCAAGTTCGATTCTCGCCCACATCGATGACACGTGTGATTTTTTTTTTCGTCCAGACGACCACGGACTGAGTTTTTCTGCAGTTACCGGACGCTACGACGGGAGCATGTTTAATTATTATCAAAGTTTCCTGTTACTGATTTCCACGACATGAAGATTTGAGAAAGGTTTGAGAGAGGTTTTAGGCCTACAGCGTGACTATACTGACTAATAAGGAAAGCAAGTCATTGTTGAGATTTAGTCATCGGCTTACCAAAGGAATTATAAACTTCGGCTTCATAGGAGTATTTTATGGCCACTTTTCCGTGCAACCACTTTTCTGGTTAACACCTTCAGGAACGTAAGCCCACGCAAAAATGAGAAAAAAAAAAAAACAAGCTCAAATTCAAGAACGAAAAGCGAGTTTCATGTGTTTCCTGGGTACCCAAGAGAAACGAGCCAAGCACAGCAGGGGTGCGAAGGGCTTGGTCTCCGAGCAAGATATTGCGAGATCAAATAGTATCTATTGATTTAAGTTTTTTAAAGAAATGATTTCCCTGGAGTACGGCCGTGGTGGTGGGGGGGGGGGGGGCCCCCCCTTAAACTACAATCCAACTTGACCCTTTTTTTTTCTGGTCAGCGTAGCACTATGAAAGTTTTCTTCCTCGCTCGTTACAGGAAGTTCCACACGTCCCTGACTCGTAGACACCTATTCGTTGCGGTAATAAGTGGCACTTCTATTCTGAAATTCCAGATCTTTAAATAAATTGCTGATATCTCTAATTCATTTAAAGATATCTGTAATTTATCTTTGCAGACCCCGTGCAAGGACATCCAGTGGCCAGCATATACCGCCACTTACTTGTTGATTGTCGCCATCTTGATGGTGTTCGTCGTCGTTTCCATCTTCCGCATGACATTGCGCGTCAGTTGGGCGATAAGTCTGTCCTCCTGTCCGGTGTTTTTCAATTTTTGCAGGAGGTACAGATGTATGACAAGATTTAGATTAGGGGTTTGAATAACATCTCTGTAATGTGTGGTGCAGTGGCAACCCGGACCACTGCACTGTGACTGAGGTTGGCGCTAATGACCAAGTTGTCGACGCGCCATTAAGCCTCAATTCCCCCCCCCCCCAGCATATACCCTACTGGAAACCAAGTGCAGTGCCCCTATGGGGAGGTGCACCCGGGCCAGGAGACAAGGGGCCCAAAATTACGGAATCGAGGGCCTAAAAAGTGAAAAAAAATTCCAGTGTTAGGTCTGAACGGGTGTCCCTTTGTCCGAAATTGTCCCTTGCACCCTTCCTTGTGAAAAACTAGTTGCGGCACTGACCAAGTGAACGCCAGTTCGAACCCCGTTACCGACGTAACGTAGGCTACATTACATGCGGTTTTTAAAAAATGGAACATTACATGTGGTATGTAGGACTTTACAAAATGCATCCAGTTTGGCATAGGAAGTAAAGATTTAAATGAATTAGAGATATAATTATGCAGTTGAAATAAAGATATTTACAATTCATTTACAGATATCTCTAATTCATTTGCAGGTATCTTTCTTTATTCAAGGTATTTAAAGATACGGTGATCTGATGATATCTGTAAACAAATTATAGAAATCTTTAATTCATTTGCAGATACATGTAATTCTATTTCAGACATATTTAATTTCAATGAAAATCACTTACAGTCAACGCACTACCAAAACAGTCAAGTTACAGGCGATTAACTCGTGAATATTCTGTGATTTAAACTAATCACCATCTTTAGGCCAGAGCCTCGAGTCTCAACTAGCACTTGTTAACGAACTTCTGACTTTAAATACAACAGAAGTGTTGGACGGGAATGCAGAAGGTAACAATAAGAATTTATGACCATCGAGTGGAAGGGGGGGGGTAGGGTCGAGTGGTTTTTTGGAACGGGTTACTGCCACGCTGTAATCGAGTCAGTCCACTGTCACATCTGAACATTTAAGATATTTCTTTCAGAGCAGATGTCCATTTCATCCAGAGTATCTAGTGAAAAACATTGCGTCGATAATACAACATATTTAACGAGTCTAGAAGGAGAGGAGGGAAGGTGGGAGCGGGAAAAGACACAATTTTTTAACGAGTCTACTAGGAGGGGGGTCAATTAAGGCAAATGTATTGCTTTGAAATTTTTCAACCACCTTTCTCCGCTCATGAATATTGACTCGTTTCATAGCCCTTTTTTTGGAACCCATTTCATAAGCTGCGCCATGCCCAAGAAATTTAAATAAATTTATAATTAAAAGTTATAGTGGTGGTCGAAGGTTCACAAACGTTGGATCCGATATCAGAATGGAAGGGGGAGGGATGGGAACATACACGGAAAATTCCTACAAGAGGCGTGGAACATGGATCAACAAAAGCCAAAAACCACACATCATTCAAATTATTTGTCTTTTAACGCAACAAAGAAAATTATATGAATTAAAAGATTTAGCCGAATTTCATTAGATTAAATCATCTGGGATGCGAAACACAAAAGTTTATTTGTAAAAGGAGTTGGAGCAGATTGTTCATTTTTAACTGAACATCTCTCAAACGCGCGTGGAGAAAGCATCTTTGTGGTTTTAGGTAATTGCTAGGCCTAATGTACATTTAAAAATAGGCCGTTCTCATGTTCTTTTTAATCCTGTCAGAAGACAAGTTCATACCAAATAAATCCTTTTCTGAATTACTTCGCAAGTTACGCAAATAATTAAGAAGCTGTAATCTTTAAATCCCTTTGTTGGGCTTCGAAGAAATGGATAAGGCTGTCTTAAGTAATATGTTAACTGCATGCTAAAAAAAAAATATGGATTATTGCAATTTATGGACCGCAGTTCCGTAACATTTAAAACTCACACTCAACCGTGGGATAAGCAGACAACCGCACAAATTAAGTGGGTTTGTTTTAATTTTATTTAATTGATAGTAAAGTAAATTTTAGTTGGTTCGTAGACGACATAACTGGTTGACGTTAAGTGTGGTAGCTGCTAAAATCACACAGCTCTAAATTTAAGTAAAGAATGGGGCAGGAGCTTGTCGTGGCTGTAAATTCAATAAATTTCATGTTACATTAAAAAATTGCTTCGTCAACACATAAAAAATTCACATTTAAAACAGAGGTGATGTTTTTTCCGTGGCAAGACAATGGGCTCCTCCGACATGGCTACGCAAAAAAGTACTCCGTTTTATCAAATCTTAATTTTTATAAAAATTTATTTAGGTTACAAAAATGAGTTACTTAAACAGCTAAAATAAAAAAAAATGAAACAAAAAGTACAAAATAAGCTTAAAAAAAATGAAATACCGAAAAATTAAAAAATATTTTAGAAACATTTAAGAATAAAAAAGAATTTGGGGGGAAATGGAAGGGACGGGAATATTTTTAATTTAATTTTTTTAATTTTTAATAATTAAAATTTTATATATATTTTTCCATTATTATAGTTTTTAGCTTAGGACTGTCATTTGATTTCCGTTTTGTTTTATAGCGACTTTTTGTGTTAGCCTGCTCACTTTTTTTTTAATTTAAAATTGTTACATGAATTAAAATTTGTTGATGACATGCTGTGTTATTTTGGCTCGCCAGGTCTGTGGAGACAAGGGTAAAGTAATGTGGAATTTTTTTGTAGGCTATCGCACTGATATCTAGCTGCCATTCCCCATGGTTTCTGAATACAAGTAAAGAATAGAGTAGAAAGTGTCGGCCAGTAAGCTTAGAGCTTGTTGACGGCCTAAGTGGGTCAGTTGTTGAAACCGGAGTACCCGGAGGAAACTCTCTTACAACGGGCGGGAAACAACCGGAGAAAAACCCGTACATATACACTTCCCATCGCCAGGATCGAACCTGGGTCTATACGAAGCCAGAGATGTACAGCCGGGACCAAGACTCCCATCGAATCTGACACCCCAGTGCTTTCGCGGCTATCCGCGTACCCATAAGGCCGCCCGCGCACTGAGCGGTCAGGTCACACGGCCAGTGGTTGTCGCGGTCAAAAAACACGGCGACGTTTTTCATTGATAATTCTCGATCACGTGGTTTAAAATGAACATGGAGCAAGTACGGTCACTCTGTGGCCGCCTGCACGCGACCCGGGATCCCAGTAGCCGCGGCAAAGTGTTGACAGTGTTTTTTAAGTGTTGACAATCCTACTATCTGGGTGCTTTAGTTTTTAGTATTCACCGTAGCATATCTTGCAATATTTTAGCATTGTTTTCACTTTTTAATTGTACTGCTTCTTTTGGTACCATTTAACACTTTTGACACCCTTCCCATGTCTTGCACGTTTGGCGATGCCATCGGGGACCTTTGAGTCCCTGGCAGGTCTAACCTTGGTGGTAAGGCATTCATGTCCCCAAACCTCTTACCATCACCATCCCTTGGCCATTTTATGTACACTGTACTTACATGTAATTGTGGCTGGCTGTTAGTGACCTCTTGGTCCTTACCAGGCCCGTTGCTATCGCAACAAATATTCTTATTGTTATATTGTTATATACCGTAAGCATTCTCGTGGGCCGCAGCGATCTGGCCGGCGGCTTGGTTGCTGTGTGCGCGGGGGCCCTAAGTAAAGAAGTGGAGTAGGTTTTGAACATATACGAAACGATACAATCTTAAAAGTAAATCCCCTAATAGACCTACTGAATTTTAATTCAACCACAATAAATGCAACTCAAATATAAACAGTTAAAGAATAAGACTAAAGTGGGAAAAAAGCACCAAAAATTAGAAGTGGTATTACATACAGCCAGCTGGTATGAAAGAAAAGTTATAAAATAATACGTACAACACACACTCCAGCGACCAAAAAAAAAAAAAAAAAATAAGAAGAAAACACCATTCTCAGGGATTGGGTCAATTTCTTTTCCTTTGGCTTCACATCCTTTTAGTGATTTTCACTTAAATGGAAATTTCACATTCCACATTCCAATTCCACATTCCTATGTATTACGCCTTGTGAAATTTTGTTTTGTTTACTATTTTAATTTTTTCATGTCTTTCGCTTGCTGAAGTGTAGATGCTGTACGTACATTTTACTTTATTATTTTACTTTATGCATGCTCAGGTTCAAAATAAGTTCATGCTTCTTGTCCATCCAGTTTCTTGTGTACCCAGTTTATTTTCCACCCAGTCGATTTAAGAGAGAATCCCTGCATGGAGATGTTCTTGAACTCCTCTGACCCCAGGAGATTTCTAGCAACATAATGGTCTTTTGAACCATGAATTCCGCCTGCAGATCTCAAATCCAATGAAAGGGCTTCCGATTGATCATGATTTGGGAAGGAGGAAGGGGTACAGCAGATTAAAAAAAGTGGGGAGTTGTTTTTTGGCTAATATCGTAACAGTACAGAAAAATTAGCTTTCGGTCTCACCTTCACTATCCCAAAAGCAAAAAAAAAAATGTTAACTGTTTAAAGTTGGCACGTGGGCCTAAGATTAACGTTATGTGTCAAAGGCCCAAAGAGTTAACTTTGTATAAACGATAAGTTGGTAAGGGACGTACACACGGGGAGGTGAGGGGGGGGGGGAGGCGCAAGCCTCTGCCCTCATGGCAAAGTGTCCTTTTTGTAAAAAAAAACAAAAAAACTGGCCGACATTTGCTGGAAGGACCAAAAACAGCTAAGAAAGACAAAGAGGGGCAGAAAAGGGTAAAAACATCTCCAAAAAAAAGTCCCCAGAAAAAAAGTAAAAAGTTGCCCCTTTGCCCCTGCCCGCTCGTGGGCCTGTGTAGGTCCCTGACAATTTTGACATTATCTTATCTGATACACTTACACAATACACAAGCAACTAAATCACACACAGACACGCATAAATTTTATCCCTTAAAACATTTTTATCTAACGGCCTGAAAATGTGGGAAAATACCGTTTTTTGACTGTTTTTCTTCAGCTTTTACCAGAAAAAAGGTGTTTTGATTGTGGTTACGTTTCTTAGCCTTCGACAGTACTAAATAGGTTTCAGCACCAGTGTGGCATCCCCCTCCGTCTCCCCACAGGCGCGCTTTACTGCTGCTGAAAACAACACTTGGCTTCTCATTTTTGTTTATCAGTACTACATTCCGAATTTCATTGGTGGAATATTGCACCTCTTTTATCTGATTTCAACAACATCAGCCCGTTTTGAAAGAAATGTAATAGCCTATACTACGAACGGAGTGCTGCAATCCAAAACACGAGAGGCTAAGATGATGATTTCGGCATAGTCTTCAGGTGGCCGACTACAGACGAAGGCCCGTATTCTGAACGCTGACTAAAACTCGAACTTGACTTGAAATGACGTCACACCTATTTAGTGCCATTCACCACCCGATTTCTTCCAAATGTATCCAAAAGAAGTTCTGGTGGGGGGGGGGGGGGGGATTGAGGCTTAACAACTTGGTCATCGACAACTTGGTCATCAACGCCAACCTCAGTCACAGTGCTGGTCAGTTCTGGTGGTGAATGACACTAAATAGGTATGACGTCATTTCAAGTCAAGTTCGTGTTTTAGTCAGCGTTCAGAATACGGGTCTTGGAGGGTGAACTCACCAAATTCCGTGACGAACCTACTGCCCTGATACTGACTTACTGACTTTATTTGCTAGAAAAATAATAAACTGTTAAACTTTTTTAATGTTCAGGGCCGCTATGAGTTGATAGCATTATTCAGGAGCTTTCCAAAATAAAATTGGGCTTCTGGGAACAAACC
The DNA here is from genome assembly GCA_023313725.1 of Lithobius niger. NCBI lineage: Eukaryota > Metazoa > Arthropoda > Chilopoda > Lithobiomorpha > Lithobiidae > Lithobius > Lithobius niger. Next base: position 24,510 of record JAHWFP010067044.1, on the reverse strand, counting down.
CAGTTTGAAGGAAAGAGTCACGTTCTGAGCTGCTCGTTCTGAGTGCTATCTTGTTTGGAAAATGGTTCAACTTCCGTTATACTCATTGTTAATGCTTAAATTGGTGAATGTTCATAAAATAACAATCTGGGAATCATAAACTGTTTATTACTATACCTAAACCATGAAATAGGCAATTGCTACGCCTTAGACAAAATTACTATGTCTAAGCTTTTTTTTTATCAGACACTGGGAACTGTTGCACGATCAAGCAACTATAACGTGAGTGGTCAGGCTGTGTATATTACTTGTTGATCTTGGGTCTAATTATTGTGGTGGGAAATAGCTAAAGTGTATAATTTTTTAACACCTCTGCACACCTCATTTCGATAATCAGGTTGTTTTACTACAACGTGTCGCATTAAACTACAATCATATCCCGGAAGCAGCACATATGTATCAAGGAATTAAAGCGAGTATCTGGAATTAGACAAGTTGTTAAGCCCATAATAAAAATTGTACTACTCCCATTAGAAATATTATTTTACTGTTTTGATAATGTGGTATGAGCACAAGTTAACTAATGGTTAACCTATAGTATATTCAGGAAGTTAGCAACGATTCCCTTTGTATCACGGAATTAGTCAAGTTTTACCCGACCTACCTTACACAGGATGTTGTCCTCCTTTTGCCGTTTACATCTTCCGCGATACATTGCTCGTCAATAGTCTGTCCGCCTGTCCGGAGTTTTTTCATTTTTGCAGGAGGCACAGATCTACGATAAGATTTAGATTTGGGGTTTGTTTAACACCTCTGTAGTGTGTGGTGCAGTGGCATCCCAGACCAGTGCATTGTAACTGAGGTTAGTGCTAATGACCTGGCTGTCGACACGCCATTAAGCTCCACCCCCCCCCCCTTCCTCTTGCAACAGTGGTGCACTGATAAGTGATTTTTGGGCAACTTTTTCTCAACACCGTCCAAGAACTGAAGAATTCGTCCGAAACATTAGCCCAGGAAGATTTCTTCAGTCTGAGAAAAGGGTTAGAGAAAAGTACCTATATACAAGCTGTCCTCTGATAAGTAGTTTTTAGGCTACTTAAATTTGCGCTAACATTTTCTTCGGACTAAAAGAGTCATCCTCGGCTAATGCCACTGGATGAATTTTTCAATACTTGGAAGGAGTTGAGAAAAATCGACCCAAAACTACTTATCACTGGACCATTGTGCCACGCCCCTGTGACCAAAAGAATTGTTTTAAAACATTGTTGAAAAATGGCCCAAATCAATTTTTCCAGGGTTTTCCGCTTGGAATTCTCCAGCAAAATTGTTCCTCTCATCGTCGTGGGGCAGATAAACCAGTTTTGATTCGCGCTCTCTCTACGCAAACACAAACAACAACAAATCAACTTATTAGAAAAAGTATTGTTAAAAGTCGGCATACAGATCTTATGAGGCACCTTTTACGCAATGAAAAATTCAGAAGTATGGTGAAAAGTGGATTTCGTTTGTTTGTTTAGGGAACACGTACCAAACTATGTTATCCGCCCCATGATGAGAAAGTTAATTTAGCTGGAAAATCCAAGCTAAAATCCCAGGATCTTCCACATGCCAGAATCGACGTGAGCACGTGGCACCACAGGGCCCTTCGTCCTGAAGGTGCCACATAAAAACTGGATTTTGGGCGGTTTTTAAACAATGTTTTAATCAACGAAATTCCTGGTGTTCTTGATCTGCAGACATGCACACACATTAACTATAGAACGTTTGTCATCAAACTAGGCTTCATAATTATTGACTGACGCAACTTTCCACGAGAAACTTAAACAAAAGCAATAACAGAATTGTTTCAGCATGGTTTAACATTATTTTCGCAGACATAGGGCCTTAGGGCTTTGTCGGACAAATGACCGGGTGCAGTTGATGCACGCTAAAACGCTTTGACCCATTTTAACATTATTTTCGTACAGCCGTGCTTATCGCAATTTCTAACGAAATGCAGTTTTTAAAAAAAAATGCAGAATACAATACTTCAATCGGGCAATGAACCGATTGAAGTGCCTTAATAAGAAACATATAGCCCTCCTTTTGCCACAAGGGTTCTCAGATGAGAAATGTTTCGGCGGCTTTTTCTCTAACGTCTACTTTGGACTGAAAGAATCAATCTTGATGTACGCCTGAAACAAACTTTTTAGTCCTTGGAAGGTTTTCAGAAAAGGTCTCCCATATACCGCTGATTAGCGGACCATTAGTAGCCTTTGCTTTCCTGCTTGCCTGGCCAGCAAAAGACTGCAATTATCTGCTGGATCCCGGGCAATGATGGCATAGCTAGGAATGAGCATGCTGATGCGGCAGTGAAAGGGGCCCTTTCAGGTCATTCTTTGAGTTGGAGAGGGCTTACGACACGACTTGGCGTTGCAGGGTTCTCTGCACCCTCTACAACTATGGCTTGTTGGTACGGAAGCTGCTCTTCCATTCAGCTTCTCCTCTCGAGCCGTTATTTTCGTGTTAGTGTTGATACAGTTCTTTCTTGCCCATTTTGTTTGGAAAATGGTGTGCCTAAGAATGCATTCTCAGTGTCATCCTTTTTGTCATTGGTATCAAAACCATTACCCAGCAAGCCACTGTTTCCCAGTCAGTGTTAGTTTATGACTTTGGTACCCCACCGACTGGACAGCTGGGTAATGATGGCATAGCATTCCTGGACAGCCGACTTTGGTACCGAGTGGACAGCTGCAGCTAGCAATTAAGAGGTTCCAGAGCTGGGCAATCAGTAATGGTTTCCAATTTTTTCTGGACAAAATGAATGTGTCCACTTTTGCCGTTTAGTTAAACGCCTAAATCCTTGTTTACACTTGGCGCAAATTTCCGTGGTTCCGCAGGCTCGTTTCCTGGGTGTGGTGTTCATTACTACGTTTTCTTGGTTTCCACACTAGTGCCAACTTAAAGAGAAGGGTTTCTGGGCACTTAATATCTTACTAGCGGAGTCGCTCGCTTTGCTCGCTCATTCCGCGTCGTCTCGCTCCCCTCCCCCCCGCCGTCTCGCTCCCCCCCCTCATTTAATTTGCCGTTCGGTCGTTAGATAGCATCGTATGTTCGCGCTGCTGGCCGTTGCGTTCCGGGCGCAGCTACTATCTCAGCGGGGCTTGGCTGCTACTCTTATAATTTGCCGTTCCGTCGGTAGATGGCGGAGATGCATCGTATGCAGCTGCTGCAGATGGCTGCATTGCGGATCTTGTGTAATTATATATATAGATGGGTTCTGCTACGTACTTCTTGGGGCAGATCGCTAATGCTGTCCCTCTGCCGAGCCCTTGTCTGCAGCAAGTTGATTACGCTTGCATGGTTTATGGTTTTGGTAATGACTTGACTCCCTAGATGATAGACACTGTGCACCACCTTGCCTGTGTTTAGCGACTGGGGCATATTGGATATCCCAACAGGACTACTGGAGCCTATCACTGAAATGACTACCAAAGGTCTGCCTTTATGCTAATGCCTCGGAGCCACCTTTGGCAATTTGCTAGCAGCAGCTAGCCATTCAATATGCTGTGCGACTACGTGCTGAACAATCAATTCCTGCTTAGACCCATTGAATGCGGGGTGGATGCAAGTGATTTCCGTGATAGGCTCCAGCAGGCCTGTCGGGAGATGGCCTCTCAAATGTCCCACGTCTTGAGGCTTGGGAAGACGCCAGTGGCCCCTTGGCATGTCCCAAGTGGCATTTTCACTTTTCATCTGGCAGTTCTCCCAAAAAGTTCCACTTCACTGGCAAGGTGCTTGCAGGAGTTCTGGGAGCTGTGTTATCAGTACGCTGGATATCGACAGTTTTTCACTGATGGGTCCAAGGCAGAAGTTGGTGTGGCATGCTTAAGGGAGTGACTATTTCCCATCGACCTTCCATCAGGTTATTCTGTGTTTTTAATGGAGCTTCTGGCAATCGGTCTGGCTGCTGAATGCATCTTTGACCTGTGGGGCACGCATTTTATCATCTTTGGTAATTCCCTGAGTGCTCTAGAGTCCGTGGTGTCGTACAACCCTCGAAACACCACACTCTGCTTCCGCTTGCCTGGCCAGCAGAATACTGTGATTTACTGTTGGATCCTGGGCCATGTTGGGATAGCTGGGAATGAGCACCTATAATCCTTCAGTGGCATTGTCAGAGCTTTAGGATTCATGCTGAGGAGTTAAAGCTGCTTTTAAATTGGTATCAGACAATTCGCTGCTGCTTACAGGAGACTTGTTTTAAGCATGGACCCAGCATGTGATCGGGGAAGCTTGCCATATTCCGTTCAGATGCACCGCTGGGATTCCAGGCTCCTGGTGGTGTGGACATTTTGGCGCATCATTCTGCCCGGCATAAAAATATGGCATGGCGAACTTCCTTCCAAGCTGTGGCAGTGCAAGTGCTACTAGCAATCCTGTCACTGTTTGCTCCATTGACATTCTACCGGATGAAGGATTCAGAGTCAACGATTTGGAAAACTTGGTAGCACAGCTTCCCCTTCCATATATACTCTTGGAAAAATTTCAATAGCCACCATGATCTGTGGGGCGGCGACCAGTCAACCCAACAGGGAATGCCACTGGAGTTGTGGCTGGGTAGAGGCGATATCTGCCTTTTAAACATCAAAGAAAATTACCCATTTCACTGTGGCAAGTGGCAATTGATCAGTCTTATATCTCCCATTTTGCTCACAAGCTGTTATGAGTTATTTTTCATGGAATGTCTGTTAGTACCTTCATGGTAGTGACCATCTCGCAATTGTCCTTTCTTTCCCAAACAAAATGAACAGGGATGAGGTTTGGCCTCCAGCAAGAATTCTTTCCAGAGCTGATTGGCCAACCTTTGGTGCTTCTGCAGCTTTGCCGGGGTCAGTTGATGAGAATCATGTGACAGAAGAATTGTTGCAGTAGCTAAGAAGACTGTTTCACAGACAGTCACTATTCTCGCTAGAACATCGGTCCCATGGCAGAATGATGATTGTCGACGAGCTTGCGCTTCGTATTTTTACAGACATTCCCACTCAAGTCACAATGGCTAGGGCATGTCAACGACCCACCTGGCAAAAAGGGTCTTGTGGGATAAATTTGTCTCTTCAATCAACAGGACAGGTCCCATAATGAATGTCTGGGCAAAGATTCGTCGGAGATCTGGATGTGACTTACGAACTCCTACCTCCTTTTTGGAAAATAAGGGGATTTCTTTCAGAACCATACCCAAGATATTCAAACTGCTAGTCAAACGTTTTGCTATGGTCTTTAGTGCTGAAAACTATTGATAATAAATATTATGACAACCCTATTCTCTGTTATTGAGTTTGAAGCAGCTCTAAATAGGGCGGATGACAGTTCTAAGGCCAGATGGCATTCACTATCAAATGCTTAAAACTTTGCCAATGGCTTCAAACCAGTTTGGCTTACTGTTTTTCAACCTTATCTGGGTAGTGGGTTTTTTACCAAAAGTTTAGAAGGAAGCAATTGTCCTTTCCATTTAAAAACCCGGTAAGGATCCTTTAAGTCCATCAAGCTACCGGTCTACAGCACTAGCTAGCTATTTTTGTAAGCTACCTGAGTGGATGATTAACACTTCTGTGTGCAGGTTGGCCATACAGTCTTGTCGTCTTACCTGCAGGTGTTCAGGCTTGGTATTTGGCTTGTCAGCGCAGTTGCCGAGAAGAGGTGGTGTTGGACCATTTACGTATTGGTCACACCAACCTTACTCATTGCTTCCTTTGAGGTGGGGTTATCCCTCCTCACCGGCTACTTACGGTGTGTCATCTGCTTGTTGACTGTCACATTGTTGACTGTTACCGTCTTGATGGTGGTTATCATAATTCCCACTGTTCGCGAGACTTCGCACATCAATTGGGCGATGAGTCTGCTCTTGTCCAAGATTTTTAATTTTCACAGGAGATGCAGATTTGTGATATGATCTAGATTTGGGATTTGTTTAGCATCTCTGTAAATATGTGGCACAGTGGAACCTGGACCACTGTACTGTGACTGAGGTTGGCGCTAATGACTAGCAGTCAAAGCACCATATAGCCTCTACCCCCACCACCCAATCATGCAACATGGCTTCGTGCGTAAGCCGTCACAGCAATTGTTTATTAACAAGGTGCGTGACTGGACCTAAGCCCATTGATTTCGGTTTTCTCCAAGCAAAACTGTGTGCTTCCACTTTTGTCACGATCATGGTAGGCATATTAACTCTGAACTCTACCTAGGGGTTAACTCCAATACCGGTTGTTGAAGAGGTCCGATTTCTTTTTGATAATAGGCTTACGTGGGTTCCATATTTAAAACAGTTGCGTGACAAATGCAACCATTCATTGAATGCCTTGTGGCCTTAACTGGTATTGATTGTGGTGCTAATAGAATGATACTGTTGTGTTTATACTGTGCACTTGTACAATTTAAGTTGGGCTATGATTTTATTGTGGATCTCATTCATCACTGGGGGCTCTGCGTTGGGACAGGTGCAAATCGTACCAGTACAGTGCAGTGCCTATATGTAGAAACAGGGGAGCCCAATGACTATCTTTGCAATACACAATCAACTCATGTGGTATGTCAAAGAATCCCATTCGGGAGCCGGCCTTTACCAGACTGTACAACTTAGTGAAAGTTCCCAGTCAAAGGGGAGATTTGCAAAACACCAGCGGTTATATTGCAAGTCTGCAAGTTTTGTTTACCCATGGGTGGCTGAGTACGGTTTTACGCTTATTCCCCCTATGGGTGGTGCCATATCCTGAGTGCAATTACATGTTTTTAGCCTTCTGAAAGGTTGACATTCCAACTGAAATATGCTTGCATTAGTATCACAGCCATTTGGCTAGCTTCAGAGGGTATGCACATATCTCCGCTGTGCGGCGCTGTATTGCCGCCAAATAATAACCTATTGTAAAAGGACTGACCCAACGATGAGTTTAGGTTCACAACCAATCACTCTACTCACTTCCTTCTGTACTGAAAGTTTACCAGACTTGAACAATAACTGTTCGCCGCTTTTGCTCTCCTAACCAAAGAACTCTGCCAAGTTTATGTGAAACGTAAACTTGATTCTTTGATTCTCGCTTGGCTGTTGTCTAGAGGTTCCAGATGTGCACTGACTGTGGCAGCAGTTCAAGTTTCTTTCCAACTAGTTCTGTTGTGGTCTGTTATCTGTATTTACCACCAGCAGTATTTACCACCAGTTGAGGTCCTTGGGGTTGCAGACCTGGGCAACCTTGTCTATCAGCTTCCTGCCCCCTTCTTATTGCTGGATGACTTTAACAGCTACCATGTCGAGCAGGGAGGACATAATACTTACAAAAAGGGGAGGATCCTTAAGGAGTGGATGCAGAGGGGGCCACTTCCATTTTGAAAGATGGATCCATGGCACGCTGTAACCTGCCACTGATAGTTGATCGGCAGTGGACCAATCCTCGCTAGCCATCCCATTACATTTTACCTGGGTAGGCACTGAGGATCTGCATGGGAATGATTACATCCCCATTTGTGTTTACCACAATGCAAGGGGGTTCTGTGGCCTCCACAGAAAGCTGAGCGCTTAAACGGGCTGACTGGTCAGCCTTTGCTGAGGCTACCGTCTTTCAGCATGCGGTGGAGGACTTTGCTGATGTTGAAGAACTTACAACTCATTTCACTGATGTGGTCCTTTCTGCTGGTCATGCTATAATCCCACACACGTCCACAAAGCCAAAGCAGGTGGCAGTTCCATAGTGGACAGGCCATTCAGGCCCTCAGGTGAGTATTGCATGCATTTGAGGTCAGCCCAAGTACTGAATACTCTGTCGCCTTTAAGTGCTGCCATGCTGGTGCCAGGTATGTGATCTGTAATGCTAGACGTGCTTTGTGGTCAGCTTATGTTTTGACAATCGCGCGTTCCACACCATCGCAGCATTTGCTCAGGTCTCAAGTGATAACTATTATGGTCCTGGTTTCTTCGAGATTGGCATAGAGAGGAGGCTCATTCTCTGGACTTTCATTCTGACAGTCTGGAGGATTACAACCTAGCATTTACCAGGCAGGAATTTGTTTCAGCTTTGGCCAAGACACGTGACTTGACCAAAGTTGTGTGAACCGCCGGGCCTAATGTTGTTGCATATCAGCTGCTGAAACAGTTGCCTCTTGCCTCCCAGTAGTTCTCGCTGATAATGTTCAACTGTGTGTGGGCAGAGGACTCAGAGGAGCTGACGGAAGATGGCAGTTGTAATCCCTGTTGTAAAAACCAGGGAAAGACCCGACTTCTCCTTCCATTTATCACCCAGTCTCTCTGGCTAGCTGTATCTATAAACTTATGGAACGGATGGTGAGTGTGAGATTGGACTGGGTGTTGGAGTCACAAGGAGTAATATCTACATCCCAGTGTGCTTTCGATGGTTTCGGTCAACTATCGATCATTTGGTTACTTTTGAATCAGATGTGAGGGATGCTTTTCGTCTGAGTAACAACTGGTTCAAGTCCTCTTTGACTTGGAGAAGGCTTATGACACGACCTGGCATTATGTGGTTCTCATAACCTTTACAACTACGGCTTGAGGTGAGATGCTGTGTTCCTTTCGGCTCTCCTATCAGGCCGGGCATTTTGCATTCTTGTCAGATAACTCTCGTCTGCCTGTGTTATTTGGAGAAAGGTGTGCCTCAGGGTTGTATTATCAGTTTCGTCCTAATTGTCGTTTGGATGAACCCCATTGCACAGCAAGCCGCTGTAGTCCAGTCATTGTTTCAAATAACTTTGGCCTTCGCTTTGGAGCCACTCTTATGCAGACCTGCGGGTGACAGTTGCACCTGGCAATTAAGAGGGCCCACAGCTGGGCAGTCAGTAATGGTTTCCAGCATTCTCTGGACAAAACACTGTGTGTCCACTTTTGCCATCAGTGGACACTGCACCCAGATCCATGTTGGCACTTGAGACAGGCACAAATTCGCATCGTAGGCATGTTTCCTGGGTCTGGTTTCATGCAACATTATTTTGACATTCACACTTGTGCCAATTTAAATAGGAGGTTTTCCGGGCACTTAACATTCTACGGCTTTTATCAGGAACTTCATGGGGTGCAGATCGCACTGTCATCTGCACCTTACCGAGCCCTTGTCCACAGCAAGCTTGATTATGATTACATGGTTTATGGTTCGGCTAGTGATTCGACCCTGTGTTCGATCCTGTGCACCACAGTGCCCTGCGTTTGGCGACCAGGGCGTTTTAACATCTTCAGTGACCAGCCCCTATGCTGAAGCCTCAGAGCCACCTTTGGCAATTTGCCAGCAACAGCTAGCCATCCAGTACACTGTACGACCGTGTGCTGTTCAGTCCAATCCTGCCTGTCCCACGGTTTTTGGATGAGATTTACGGTGTGGGTATGGGTGACGTCCATGATAGGCTCCAGCAGTCATGTCGCGTGATAACCTTTGCAATGACCCATGTCTTGAGGCTTGGGGAGATGCCAGTGGCCCTTGGCATGTCCCAAGAGGTATTTTCACATTCCATCTGGCAGCCTTTCCAAAACGGTCCACTCCACCCGCAAGGTATTTGCAGGAGTTCTGGTGGCTGAAATATCAGTACGTTGTATATTGGTGGATTTTACTAATGAGTCAAGCTCAGAGGTTGGCATGATGTGTTGTTGTGTGCATGTGGGAGTGACACTTTCGCATCGCCTTCCATCAGACTATTCTATGTTTTTGACAGATTTTCTGACACTAGGTCTGGCTAATGAATGGATCCTCGAACTTCGGGGCTCACATTTTTTCATCTTTAGTGTTTCTGTGATAACCATGGAATCCTTGGAACCCTTGGAACCCGAGAATTCAAGCTCTTCTTCCCTTCATGCATGGCCAGCAGGAGATGGTCATTTGCTGCTGATCCCGGGCCATGTTGAGGGTAACTGGGAATGAACATACTGATATGGCAGCGAAAGTCCTCTTGAAAGGGATCTCAGCTTTGTTCCCTCGGATGGCTTTCCAACCCTACATCTAAGGTTGCGTGCTGCTTGGCAGACCTTTGGGACAAACAAGATGGCAATAATTAGTGGAATATTAAAGGCACTGTCCAGGCATGGTATTCGGCTTTCAGATCGTCAATTGGGCAATGAGTCTGCCCTCCTGTTCAGGTTTTTTTAATTTTTGCACGAGGTACAGATCAGAGACGGAAGTGGGTCACTTTTTCCGACCCATGACCCACCTGACCCACTCGAGCCCTGATCCACGACTCACTGATAAAATACAGTATGCGAATGCATGCAATGTTATTTCAAACTGTCAAAATTTGGTTTTTTGAAGGATGAAGGAAACAAAACGTACTTTAAACAAAACTGCTCTGGAAAGGGGGGGGGAGATGAGGCTTAATGGCGCGTCGACAGCTTGGTCATTAGCGCCAACCTCAGTCACAGTGCAGTGGTCCGGGTTGCCACTGCACCACACATTACAGAGATATTATTCAAACCCCTAATCTAAACTACATCTTTGCAGTTACTTCTTTTTACCCTCTGGAAAGGTAAAAAGCAGTAACTGCAAAGATGTAGCTTTGAGAAAATGAGTTCAAAGTTTTTTTTTAAAGTCCACACTTAACCAAACAGTGTATTTGGATGGTTGTACGGTAGTCCGCTAGTGACAAAGCAGTCCAACAAGTAACGGTTTTGTGAATCACCAACACATGGGTTCCACCACTCCAACCCACCAAATCTGCATTTGCAGCCTTTTTCCAAGCGAGCAGGAACACGTTACCATGACATTTCATTGATGCTTTCTCACATTGCCTTCACCGACTGCAACCTATGAAAGCAGCACGGCAAAGAGCAGTAAATTGCAGTTTTTACAGTTACTGCTTTTTACCTTACCAGGGAAGTTTTCTTTAAAGTTCGGTTTGTTTCCTTTATCCTATAGAAAAACCACTGACCTTCAAGAGTGTGGGATACTGGGGGTTGCTTCGTGGCCCCCCCCCCCCCCCGCCCATGTGCCCCTTCAGACTAACATAAAGGGTGTGACGCTGCATCATTGCACAGCACCTAAACCGCTCTGAACGTGTATCAAATTGTGTCATGATGTGGTTCGGCGTCCCTGATTTTTTTGTCATTGTTGCATCAACAATGCAAACTTTCACACCCTGTACCTCGGTAACAGCTCGTTTGCGGACATGGGTTTATTAGCAAACGTTGCTCGTTCCCTTGTCCCCTATAACCATCTTAAGTTTGTCAGTATGATTCCGGGACACCCTGTATACTGTTTTTTTTTCCTGCAGTCCCTTAGCCGTATCTTCTGTATTTATTTCTCGTGGCTCTTTAGTCACATAATTTATGCTTGGTTTGTCCTGTAACCCCATTTCCTCTCTCTTGCTATGTTTTTCTACAGGTCTGTAGGTTGTGTCTGCAGGTTGTCTGCAGCTTATGTCTGTGGCTAGTTTTTCTGCTGTTTAGTGTTTTGTTGGCCACAATGGGGTCCATTTTGTCAGATTTGGGCACAAATAACCAACGTGTTGACTTGCTCGTCCCTTTATATGCTTTCGTCAACCTTTATTGTCTTACTTGCACAGTCATAATCCACAAGATGAGACAGACTTAAAAAAGACCACATTTGCAGCTTGTTCGTTTGCAGTCGGGAAATTATGCATTAGGTGGTGTCGCTTTGTCTCTTTTGTGTAAGTCCCTCTCTTTACTGGAAAGCTTCTGTCCAAAACCTCCGTGTGGCTCATATCATCTTGACTGTGTTGCAAAGCGCTTCGCTGAGACCGAGACAGCTCAAGGCTAGTTAGAGCCACTTAAAATCAGACAAACGTATTTATATGTATTAGCTACAGAATATTTTTAATGCAACATTACAATCATAGAGTTTGAGTCCTTGATGTCAGAGTCGTCCATAGCGAAAATGCAGCAACATCCAGGCTCCCATGCGAACAACAAAACCATATACGAACAATAATGCGCACCCTAAGAACAAAACTGCAACAACAAAGAATTGGTGGACAAGCCATAAAATTGTCCATTACTAACAATAATGGCTAGCTGCAGCACCGTAGTATGGTTACTGGAGGCCCTTGGAAAACTTTTAAACATAGGTCTCCCCCTTCCCACGTAGTATCTCAGCAAAAACTGTACATAGTCTCGTTCCTAAGGACCCACAAAATCTGAGCATGTCTCCTTTCTGTGGCACCCCTCTCCTCCCTGCCATGTATTTCACCAAAAATTTTATATTCCCGATTCCAGTAAAGGAATTCTTGCTTCTCTACTGGTTGTTATTATTATTATTATTATTATTATTATTATTATTATTATTTTAATATTTTGATTGGTGAGATTGCGATACTAATTAATGCGCCTCAATAGCTCTTTTGTTACAGAACCGCATTGAGGCACATCAACCCAACGCGTGGTGGCTTTAATTTTTCTCGCAGCAAATCGAGGAAAGGTGAAACACCCTCCCAGGTGAGACCCGGGGTGACACCCCTCTACTACGGCCTTGGCACTCGCCGTCCTCGCGGACTTGTGGGCACTTCTGCTGTCAAATAACCACTGGTGAGCATAAATTCACTGATAAGCATTAAGTCCAAATAACCATTCGCGCAAATAACGATGTTAAAGGTTAACTAGACTTCGAATACAATCAGCCTCCATGACATAATTCAGTACCGATTTATAGTTTGATGCCATTTTGTGGCAGGCGAATCGCACATGCACGCAAGATGGCGGCTTCTGCTAAATGGCCGGTCCAATCAGATCCAACTGTGTGAAAAGTGATGTGTGTTGTAAAAGTGATTTTACACTTTGGCGTCCTCTAAACGTCTTCTACATCTTAATATTAGGTACTTTCAAAGCAGATTTTTTTTGCACGGTTCAGCGGTAATATCATCAAAAGTTATTTCGTAATCAAAACTGAACTCCAAACCAAACCAGCGCCGTAATAACGTTTACCGCTAGTAGAGTTGTTTACTAATTAGAATAGCATAATATAATAATAATAATAAAAGAGTTGATTGCCAAAGTAAAAGGCAAAGAAAAGGGTCCGGGGACTACTAACAACCATCCCCAATGAAAAGAAAAAGGCCAATGCCGTCATTCATACAATAAATAAATAGACAGAATATTAAGGAAAATTGGAAATAAGCCAACAGCGAAAATCATACACAAGAAATAACGTAGTTCAGTAAGCCACCTTTATGCACTTACGTTTCGTCGGAGTGGCATGACCCGGATTCGAACCGGCTCCCCCGTTCGCCCCCAGATCACTTCCATAGCGCCTTAATCTATGTCTATTATTTCTTCTTTGTTGAGCTATTTGAGTGTATGATTTGTCTTCCCTATCCATTCTACGGCCGAGTGAATTTCGGTCGGATGGGGCCCTGGTTACGGTTGTGACCTTAATAACGGGTTCAGTGAGTTATCGTTATGCCAGTGGAGGATGTGGCCATAGCGATTAAGGCGCTATGCAAGTGATCTCGGGGCGAACGGGGAAGCCGGTTCGGATCCGGGTCATGCCACTCCGACGAAACGTAAGTGCATAAAGGTGGCTTACTGAACTACGTTATTTCTTGTGTATGATTTTCGCTGTTGGCTTATTTCCAATTTTCCTTGTCATTCATACAATTCTGGCTGTCGATGGAAATCTTTTAAACAATGATTATTTTATAGTTTCTAAAAGCGTGTTCTTATAAGACTGAGACTGTCTCTTCACTAAGAGAGTTCCACGCAGGAACAACCCTATTGCCGAAGAAAAATGTCATACAGGTTTTTTTCATACCATGGAATCATCAATGAATGGCCTTAATAGTTGGCCGAGTTTTCAACTCGAAAACAGAAAAATCGAGAGGTACATATTATGTAGAAATTTTGTACGCTAGAACAAGATCCGCCTTCAATCTGTGCAGTTCCAATGAATCTAAATTTAGGAATTTAAGTCGAGGTCCACAGTTAAACTTTCGTAGCCACGGCACAGTTTTTGTGTATCTCCACTGGACCGATCTATCTGATCAATGTCTTTTAACAGGCATGGAGACCAAACCTGACTAGCATACTCTAGCACAGTACGCAGTATATTGCGTATATTGCGATTTCCTAGTTCTCGTGTTCAGGAACGGCGGAAAATTGCAGCAACACACAGATCCATGTAGTCCTAACTGCATACCAAGTTTCATCCGGATCTGATAATCAGGTTGAAAGTTATCGTCTGGACAAACAGACAGACCGACTAAGTTTCAAAGTCAAGTAATAAACCTCCGGTTGAATGTCGTTCGGTGATAAGGCAGTAGGATCACGTCAACAACAACAACAGCAAGATGGAGCAGTCTGCACGCAAGGTGCAAGCGATAGTTCCTAGAATTCCCCTTTTCCCGATGTATGACGTCTCAACTTCAACAGCCATTGTACGCGCATCCCTTGTTAACAGCTGGGCTGACTTACGTGGGGGGGGGGGATTGAGGCTTAACTTACGTAGGCAACAGACATGAAAGAGATTACCAATCGCGATCATGCTATGGCAAACGGTCGATAGCAGAAATAATAGGCTCCTGGGCAGTCTCTCATTGGAACACAAAACCCACACCATAGAATGAGGAAACTATTTTTTACAACAAGCTGACTGGGTATGTTCGCTTCGTTTACGTTACGCTACGTTCGCGTTTTGGAAGTGACGTTCATTGTTACGGAGCTGACAAAATGGATAGCAGCTTCTCTGTTTATCGACAATGGCCACTGATTGGCTCGGACAACGAGGTTAATAATGAAAGCGTGCAGTCTGGTTTGTTTGAACACGGTAAAATCAGCATTAGGCTTATAGGCGCCAATAATCAGCATCTAGAAACTAATCGGGATAAACTGTGAGTTCTTTCTTGCTGACTGTCGACGCTAACTTCTCATACTGTTTCAGTTTGCTGGCTGTCTCGATACACTTCTCATACTGCTTCAGTTTGGTGGCTATCTTGATACACCCCGTACACACTTTCGCTGTCTGAAAAACAACGAGGAAGGCGGCAATACTCGCTTAAAAACGAGAAGCTGGCAGATGGAGGTCATCTTACTCTTTATCGTTCAATTTTCTGTCTTTCTTGTGATTGGATTGTTTGACTAGCTTGAACTATTCGCCGAAGTGATTATCGCCAAAAAGCTGAAAGCTGATACTCTTTCTTCTTCGCACTCTGACGAAGGGTATGATTACGTGGGGTGCTAAGTAGCGGAGCCTCGTGTACATTCAAAGAATGCCTTTCTTTGTTTGTCTCCACAAATTCCGTCCAAAAGCGTGGCTTGTTGCCAGAAAAGAACGAACGCTACTGTCTTTCACCAACCTTATTTCCTGATAACGATCAACCGCCGTTGAGCATGCGCTCCGTAGTATAGGGTATGCTTTTATTTAGACGCGGATTTAAACGTAAAGGGGGGCGAGAACTTCGGCGCGTGCGAAATTAGATGAACTACTATTGAGTGCCGCCGAAACAACAATCGTTTTTGCGAAATGCTTGCTGAAATTACATCACGTTTTTTGACAAATTACCTACGAGAAAGAAAGTAGAAGCTCAGAAGGTTGGAACACTACTTGAATTTCGCTGCATGGTCTTTAAGAATTAATTGAAAGAAGCGAAACGTGTTATTGAAGGATAACCTACAATACATCAATCCATAAAAATCAAGCAAAGGGTTTATTT
The DNA here is from genome assembly GCA_023313725.1 of Lithobius niger. NCBI lineage: Eukaryota > Metazoa > Arthropoda > Chilopoda > Lithobiomorpha > Lithobiidae > Lithobius > Lithobius niger. Next base: position 8,904 of record JAHWFP010067044.1, on the reverse strand, counting down.
TCTTTACGCCTTATTTCCCACTGGAACGCACTGCCTGAATTTGTCGTGGCCGCCCCGGGCCAAATACTTTAAAAAATAGATTGGATGATTATGTTTCTGAAAATACCAATTGGAGAATTTTTACGCTGGTGGATCGTAATCAGGGTGTGTTGTCCCCCTCCCCCACCATTTTTAAGGGGAAGGGGTTGATTATTTCTAAAATTTGATGTTGAACTTTAAGTTTTTTGAGTTTATACTCCATTACTATTGAAATAATCCATGGTTCCCCTCCCTCTTCCCGTTCGGTTACACTTTTCCAAACGTTATGTTCAGTTACATTTTTCTTGTGAACATTGTTAGTTTATTGCAGTTGTAAATATTGTTAGATTATTGTTCTAGTAAATCTGTTACTTTACTGCATAGTCTATATTACTAAATACTTTACTATGCTACCGTCTGTGGATGCTCGTTTAGTTAACTAGTGTTAAATTGAATTTCGGAATTAATACAGCAAAAGTATTGTACTTTTTTGTGTGAATCTTTACAGTTGTAATTTATTTACCCAACATGCACACTATAATTTCCATACAACTTGTCTACGTAGCCTGTACGACGCTGTAGCGCATTTTTGAGCGCATTTTTTAAATAAAGTAAAGTAACAGAAAAGAATAGCTGTAGCTGGTGGGCTTAGGTTCTTCTGTTATTGTGAGTCAATGTCAGAGACAGTTAATTCAGTTTGATCCATTGTAAGTCAGTATTAGCACACGTGAGTCAATCTCAATCGTTTTCTTTTTATTTCTGATGAATTTTCTTGAACGTAGATTTTTTCAAGAACCAATCAAACTTTCGTGATAAAAATGGCATGTTTATTTTGTTGTTCTGAGTTTATGGGTTGGCTTTAATTACTTCCTGTTCTATAATTTTTTTTAAACTTCTTTTGGAGGGTATCTTGCAGTCCTATGCTGGCGTGGGGCAAGATGGCCTGATGGTTAGTATGAACTGTCTCATTTGCCAGATGTAACAGATTCGAGTCGGACTCAGCCACCCTTGGCATTTTAGGGAAGAGAAGGGTCCTTTGATGTCCCATGCTCATGTCGATTGTGGCTTGTAAAAATTCCTAGGAATTTCAGATGGGATTTACCCACTCTTCTTCTAGCGCTGTGGCTAACGCTGGGTGCACGTCAAACAACAACAGTCCTACGCCGGCATTATCTCTAGTGAAGTGTGGGAACGTGCTTCATTATTGTACTGTTGTTTGCATGGAAAAAGAATTCAAACACTCAAAAAGCTCCTCGCTTGGAGCCAGTAGACATCGACGAATTGTGTGCAACGAACGATGTGGCTATAGTCTTATCTAAAACCCAACATCATTAAATTTTGTCATATTTGAGAGAGAAAAAAAATGATATACCTTTTACAAATTTTAAGGATTTACGAGATTAAGTTCACAAATAACGCAGAAAACCAATATTGACAGTTTGCAATGAATTAGTTAATGTGTTCGAAAGTTATCTTGGAGACAGACAAGACGACAATACAAAATAAGAGAGGCTCCTCTCCTCTACTTCGGACGTTAAACAAACCCCAACTCTAGATTTTGTCGTGCATCTGTACCTCCTGCAAAAACCCGAACCACTGCACTGTGTCTGAGGTTGGCGCTAATGAACAAGTTCTCAACGCGCCATTAAGCGTAGAGCCCTCCTCCCCACCTCTGTTTCGCAACTCTAAAAATGTACGAAATTCACTTCAATTCCTTTAAATAAATAAACCAACAGTAAAAATAACTCTTTACGGACATTTTTTTGGTTTAGCAAGGGTTTTTTTCGTACCCTTCTTTCTCTAATTTTGGGGAAAAACAATACTTTTCTCAGAAGGAATAACTGATATTTTTCTCCCACTGTTGCTGCTCACTAGTTATTCTTGGGAGTCCAGAAAACGTAATCCTTTGCGTTCTTCATTCTTCATGAATATTAACTTCGAGAGACGGTTTCAAAGTTCTTCTTAAACTCCAAGTAATCTGATCTGGCAGCCTAAAGATCAGCTCTACTAGGTGTGGACCAAATCATTAAGATTACCTTACAAAATAGCAATGTAGTGAATACACACTGTTTTCAGCAATGATTAGAAGGATACAGCGTTCTATCTCTTCCAGATGCAACAGTGAAACCGATGAGCTGGTAATGTTGGATCCAAAGAGGTTAACACATCCGTAGCCTTCGAGCCATTGCTGCAGACAGTGACAATGACTGTGTTGCACCCATAGTTGATGTTGCATGACGACTTACGCCGTTACAACAGTTTCACTGATTTACTAGAGTTGCACCGAGGAAGCTCCACTAATCAGAAACAGATTTCGGAAACAGTAGCCTAGTTTAGAAACTGTGAGTGGTGACAACCGCTGAGGTGACAACCTCAGTCACAGTGCAGTGGTCCGGTTGCCAATGCACCACACATTACAGAGATATAACAGGGGTACAGATACATGATAATATTTAGACTTGGGGTTTATCTTATCATGTATCTGCAAAAATTAAAATACCGTGGACTGAAGGACAGACTCATCGCTCAGTCGAGGCGCTAAATCTTGCAGAAGATGGACGCGGCAACGAACACCATGAAAAAATGCCAGACCGGTGATATCAATGGCATTTAGGAGGAATGTGTCAGGTTGATGGGACCAATACGTAAATGGGCCAACACTACTTCTTCTCGGCAACTACAGCGACAAGCTGAACACCAAACAGGACAGTGCCTTTAATGGACCGCAACTCATTGCTACCTTGTTTGTCCCACAAGGCTTGCCAAGCAACCAGCAACCTCAGACATAGAGGCGGAAAGGCGTACAATGGCACAAGGCTGAGATCCCTTTGGAGAAGACCAGTAAGGGCACTTTTTGTTGCCACATCAGCACGCTGCATGCTCATTTCCAGCTCTCTCAACATGGCCCAGGATCCACAATCACAATCTTTCACTGGCTAGGCAAGCGGGAAACCAGATTTTGTATTTGGTGTGTCAAAGGGTTCCAAAGGTTGTACAAAGCTGAGGACTCCAGAGCATTCATGGAATTACTAACGATGATAAAATGCATGCCCCGAAGGTCAAGCATCCATTGTACAGCCAAACTGAGTGGTGCCAGAAGCTCTGCTGAAAATACAGAATAGCCCGATGGAAAGGGACGGGAAACAGTCACTCCATCATGCACACAAGCACATGCCACGCCAACTTCTGACTTCGAACTTACAGCGTAAAGCCACCGATAAGCATACTGGTGATTGGGAGGGATGCCATATGGAAAGTAAAAATGCTACTTGGGAAAGTGGCCTGCGCTTGGCGTCTGGCACCTAATATGGAAGTGCTCGCTACATAGAGCCGTAGCTATGTGGTTAAGACTTATTGAGAATTGAGTCTGGGCAACTCTAATCATGTTGCTGGGCGTTACAACTGACCAGCCATTCCATAAGTTTACGAATGCATCTAGTCAGTTAAATTGGGCAATATATGGAAGGACAAGTCGGGTCCGTACCCGGTTTTGTGAATGAGATTACCCACTGCCTTCTTTCATACAGCTGGAATAGACCACTCTGCCCACATGCAGTTGAGCACTGCAGGAGTCCAGAGACAATTGCTTCAACAGCTGGTAGTGGCATCATCAGGCCCAGGGGCAGAGTCTCACAACTTCGCCAAAGTTGAAATGAATTCCTGCCTATTGAATGGTAGATTGTAATCCTCCAGGCCGTCAGAATGAAAAGTGAGAATGAGCCTCCTATCTATGCTTAATGGTGAGGAATCCAGGACCATAATGGTGATCACTCAAGACACACGCAAATAAAATGAGGATGCGAGGCAGTCCGCAGTATCTGACCCAGAAAAAATCACGTCATTCGACATCTTTATATGTACAACAGGGAAAGACACACCCCTCCCTGAGATTTGGCGTGCTTTCTTTGCCAAATGGGGTGGAACTCGTGATGGACGAAATGTAAGCGAACCATGAAGCGTGCCTAGCCCTACGGATGACACACCTGGCACAGGCATGGCAATGCCTAATGGCTACAAAGTTTTCAGTACTTGGGCTGGCCTTACACACATGCAATGCTCGCCTGTGGGCCCGAATGGCTTGTTAGTGTGCACCATGGAACTGGGGCCTATCTTAGATTTGTGGACGTATGCGGGATAATTGCATGAGCCGCAGCAAGGGCCACGTCAGTGAAATGAGTTGCAAGTTCATTCGCATTAGCAAAGTCCTCTTCAGCATGCTGAAAGACAGCAGCCTATGCACCGATTACGTAAGCCTGGTGGTCACAGACCCCACCATTGCATAGTAGGCAGTGCAATGGGGAGTTGATCAATCTCACGCAGGTCTTCAGTGAGCATGTAAGTGAAGGAATTTGGAATGGCTAGCGAATAAAAGGAAGAGTCCATTGCTGTCCAATTGCCTGTAGCCCAGTTACATTCCCTCTGCATCCATTCCACAAGGTTCATCAGTATTAGGTCATCCCAACTGAACCTAGCGGCTGTGAAAGTCGCCCAGCAAGACGAAAGGGACAGGAAGCTGGCGGACCATATCCTCCACATCTCCAACCCTAAAAAGCTCATCCGGTGGCAAATACAGTGAACAGACCGTAATATCTATTCAGAAAGAAACTAATTGCTACCGTGTGAAACCTGGTGCGCAGAGGCAGTATTGAATATGTAAGCGCTTCCTACTTAGTACTGTAAACATGTGGTTAAGACTGAGAATTGCACCTGATAACTCTAATCATGTTGTTAGCGTTGTCTGAGCACTACAATGCCATCCAGAAGGTATATGGAGTATCCCTGAACAACCGGATCATCTGATGCCTTAAAGAAAGTCTCTTGTAGGCAGCGGTCGCCAATACAACAAAAGTATTATAATCGTAAGTATCTCTCACTCAATCAGCCTGCATAACTTGAGGTACTCCTTCATTCCCCTAGAAGGTGCTCGTTATTAACTGTTACGTCACTTTTTCAGCACCAAATGATCCTCCTAGTTATGCTAGGATATGCAAAGACATGGACTAATATGTTTATGGTATATGCTGTGTCAGTCACGTCCCTTAATCCAGCCCCGGGGCCTGATGGTGTTCACTATCAACTGATGAAACATCTGACCCTTGCCTCCCAGCAGTTCTTGCTGGGGATGTTCAACCGTGTGTGGGCAGAGGGCTCTATTCCAGCAGCGTGGAAGACAGCAGTGGTCATCCCGATTGTAAAACCGGGCAAAGACCCTACTTCTCCTTCCAGTTATCGCCCAATCGCTCTGACTAGCTGTGTCTGTAAACTTATGGAACGGATGGTCAGTGAGCGGTTGGTGTGGGTGTTGGAATCACGGGGATTCTTATCTGCGTCCCAGTGTGGCTTTCGACGGTTTCGGTCAACTATCGATCATCTAGTTGCCCTTGAATCAGATGTGAGGGAGGCTTTTCGCCTGCGTCATCATCTGGTTCAGGTTTTCTTTGACTTGGAGAAGGCTTATGATACGACCTGGCGTTATGGGATTCTCCGTAATCTCTATAACTGTGGCTTGAGGGGACGGATGCCACTGTTGCTTTCCGCTTACCTCTCAGGCCGTTCTTTTCGTGTTCGTGTCGGGGCGACTCTTTCCCGCCCGTTTGTCTTGGAGAATGGTGTGCCTCAAGGAGGTGTTCTTAGTGTCATCTTGTTTGCTATTGGGATCAACCCCATTGCTCAGCAAGCTGCTGTTCCCCAGTCATTGTTTGTCGATGACTTCGGCCTGCGCTTTCGGGCAGCTCGCATGCAGACCTGCGAGCGGCAGCTACAGCTGGCGATTAACAAAGTCCAGACCTGGGCGGTCAGTAATGGTTTCCGGTTTTCTCCGGACAAGACTGTGTGCATTCACTTTTGCCGCCAACGAACGCTGCACCCAGATCCTTGCCTGTACTTGGGCCAGGCGCAGATTCCTGTTGTCCCACAGGCACGTTTCCTGGGTCTGGTGTTCGATTCCAGGTTATCTTGGCTTCCACACTTGCGCCAACTTAAAGACAAGTCTTTGCGGGCACTTAACATCTTGCGGGTTCTGTCGGGCACTTCATGGGGTGCCGATCGCACTGCCATGTTGCGCCTCTACAGAGCCCTTGTCCGCAGCAAACTTGATTATGCGTGCATGGTGTATGGTTCGGCTAGTGACTCGACTCTCCAGATGTTGGACACTGTGCATCACAGTGGCCTGCGTGTGGCGACTGGGGCATTTCGAACTTCTCCAGTGGTCAGCCTCTATGCTGAGGCCTCGGAGCCACCTTTGGCCATTCGTTGGCGAAAGCTGGCCATTCAGTATGCTGTGCGCTTACGTGCTGTGGAATCCAGTCCTGCTTGGTCCATGGTTTTTGGGCCAGACTTGCGAGTCGGTAGACGCAGGGTGGGTAAGGGTGATTTCCGCGATAGGCTCCAGCAGTCCTGTCAGGAGATAGCCTTTGAAATGCCCAGCGTCTTGAGGCTTGGGGGGATGCCAGTAGCCCCTTGGCTTGTCCCAAGTGGCATTTTCATTTTCGCTCTGGCGTCCCTCCCGAAGGGTTCCACTCTACCTGCAAGGTACTTACAGGAGTTCCGGCGGCTGTGTTCTCAGTATGCCGGTTATCAGCGGCTGTTTACTGATGGGTCGAAGTCAGATGCTGGCGTGGCTTGTGCTTGTGTTTGTAAGGGAGTGACGGTTGCCCATCGCCTTCCATCAGGCTATTCTGTGTTTTCTGCAGAGCTTTTGGCTCTCGGTTTGGCGGTGGAATGGATCCTTGGCCTTCAGGGCACGCATTTCATTATCTTTAGCGATTCCATGAGTGCCCTGGAGTCCTTGGCGACTTACAATCCTCGGAACCCCTTGACACAACGTGTCCAAGCTTTGCTTTCCCGCTTGCCTGGCCAGCGGAAAACCGTGCTTTTCTGATGGATCCCGGGCCATGTTGGGATAGGTGGAAATGAGCAAGCGGATTCTGCAGCAAAAGGGGCCCTTTCTGGCCCTCTCGGTAGGGATCTCAGCCTTGTTCCCTCGGACGCTTTTCCAACTCTGCGTCTGAGGTTACACGCTTTTTGGCAAGCCTCGTGGGATGGACAGGACGGCAATAAATTACGAGCTATTAAAGGCACTGTCGAGGAGTGGCACTCGGCGTGTCGCCGCAGTCGCCGTGAGGAGGTGGTGTTGGCCCGTTTGCGAGTTGGTCACACCCGACTTACTCACTGTTTCCTTTTGCGGGGGGTTGACCCTCCTGAATGTTCTTGGTGTCGACGGCCACTTACGGTCCGGCACTTACTTGTTGATTGTCGCCATCTTGATGGTGTTCGTCGTCGTTTCCATCTTCCGCATGACATTGCGCGTCAGTTGGGCGATAAGTCTGTCCTCCTGTCCGGTGTTTTTCAATTTTTGCAGGAGGTGCAGATGTATGACAAGATTTAGGTTAGGGGTTTGAATAACATCTCTGTAATGTGTGGTGCAGTGGCAACCCGGACCACTGCACTGTGACTGAGGTTGGCGCTAATGACCAAGTTGTCGACGCGCCATTAAGCCTCAATCCCCCCCCCCCTTAATCCAGGCACGTCAGCGGGCACGCAATTTTTTCCGTCACATTTGCTCACTTGTCATTCTGAGGCATTCGTAGCGTTGGCTCCATTGTGTTTCCTCGTTTTTATATTTCTTTAACTCTATCTGGTTCCTTTTATCTGCTCATTCTTTCACAAGTAACGAATAGTTTATTATCATGGATGAGCATTTGGTTCCCTTGAGGAGGCTATGCTTGACCGGCCATGTGGCCTGTTAAAATGGAGAACGTCTTCGAGTGATCTGGAAATGAGTTTCACTACACGGGAAGTGAGCCTTTCTGCATTAGCTAAACTTGGGATATCTCTGGAATGGACTGGTGACATATGGTGCTTACACCTAACACGAGAAATAAGACGATGCACCTACACGGTGAGTGGTGTCGCATTTAAAGTCTGGTTGCCACCAAAAGTAAGTGTGCAGAATGTAGGCCCATCGAGTTCTCTCTAGTGTTTGCTCCCAACAAGCAAAAAAAAATGCACAATGCAATATTTTTAACACAACAAACAAGCCACGTGCCTCCTTAATTATTGAGTTAAAATGTGGTACGTCCTCGTGCACCTGGGAGCAAGCTGTAAAAATGAACGATATTACTGCCACTAGAAGGCGCCAAGGTAGAGTAATAAAGAAAATTCCGTGGTGGCATCTAGTGGCAGCAGTATCGTTAATCTTTACAGGTTGCTCCCAGGTGCACGAGGACGTACCAAATTTTTACTCAATAATTGCGGAGGCACGAAGTTTGTTGGTTGTGTTAAAAACTTGAAAGATATTGCTTTGTGAATTTCTTTGCTTGTTTTGCGAGCAAACACTAGGGAGAACTCAATGGCGTTACTTGCTTTACACTTTCATTTAGTGGCAACTAATCTTTAAGGGCTAAGATGAAACTGTCGAGGGGGTAAGGATGCAGCTGCAAGGTTTTTTTTTTTGACGGCATATCATTTGGTTGTCAATTAAAGAAGAGATGAATGTGTCTGTCGGAAGGTACGGAGTGGATCACTCACCTGTTGCCTTTGCATGCAGGCGCTTTTTAGGTATTGTATTGTGACGGTATTGCTATCGGTTGCTTCAGAAGTACTGCGAGCAAATGCATCTGAGACGAGTAAGCTCCCAAAGATATTAGTGACACCAGTAGCTGAAGTTGACTTCTTCTCAAGCTAAACAACTTAAATCGAGTGTTTTATGTCGACTCGTTCAGAATACAGGGTAAACACGAACAGAGGCCACTGGCAAGAACAACTGTACTCCATCCCACTCATTTGCGCGAAAAGATGCGATTTACTTCTAATTTGCAAGCTTTCCAATAAGGGGGGGGGGATAACCCCCCTCAAAAGGAAGCAATGAGTAGGTTTGGTACGTCC
>JAHWFP010067042.1:0-25683 GCA_023313725.1 Lithobius niger | reverse complement strand
CACCCCCCCTTCCGACCGCTCAACCATGGTGAGAAGTGAGTAGGGCTTTTGAAAATCGTAATTGTTGAATAGTAGACGGTGATGCTTCTGAGGGATGGAGGTAGTTGGAGGGGAGGGGTGTAGACAGTGTGGTTTAGGGGGAGGAGGAGGGGGTAAACGATCCACGCGCGACGTCCGACAAATCCAGGGTGAGTGACGGATCCGGAATCCATGCGCCTGCGCACTAATCCCTTAGGCTTAGCGGGGCCCGCACAGGGGGCATGATGGGAAACGGGCAAGAGCCGTTTGGGCGCGCACGGAGAATAGGGAAAAGGAGATACGCGAAAAAAAAAGGAAAAAGATTTAAAAGGGGGGTTGGGAGCACTGCGTCGGGGATGACAGAAAAAATGGGAGATTAAAGAACCAACACCTTCAAGATGGAAGAAAAGAAGTTAGGAGGGAGACAAAAACGGAATGGTCGTTTCACCTTTTTCAGACATTGGCACCGGCCAACCCTCATCGTTTCGTCTTTTATCAACGAGTAGGGTGAATTGAAAATGAAAGTCCAGATACGGATTGGAAGTTAAGCGGAGCGGAAAGTTTACGTTCGTTTGTTGAATGGTGTGTAGAGATAAGATGGGGGAGGAGGAGGGGTGAGTTTGGGGGAGCGTGTTTCGTACATTTTCCGGATTTGAACATACGCTGCACTCCGCCTTGCAAATTTACCAGGGAATGTAAAATATGGTGTGAAGCTTGCGTCGTTACTCGCAGGAAATTTTGCAGTGAACCGAAAACTTTATTTAGATAAAATTCTGCGAATTAGAGTATATTTATTCATAAATAAATCATAGTTGTAGAGATCCAGGCACGTCAACTCCACCATAGCGGTAAAGACCTCCATTAAGCCTCACCCAAAAGGCTTAAGGAAGTTTAAACATAAATTTAGACATTTTAAAATATATCTGAGCCAAAATGGCTGCCACACGTTTATTGTTGCAAGAGTCGTCCCTTAAGCCTTTTATACCACGACTTCCTATTATCTATAAAGGCTTGACCATATACATTCGACGCAAGATCCGCTTGGCCACCGAATATACCACCAGTGGCGCTGCGAGGACACTCTAAAAGGCACTGATCCAGCAGCTGGATGTAACTGTGGAAGTAACTCGTGACACGTTATGCACAGTTTTTTTTATACTTGAAACAATGAATTGCCACTAAATTATTAAAGTTTAACAACAATGGTTTAATGCTACGTACCTCTTTGTGCACTAGATATCAAAGTATAGGCTCTAGAGGCTAATTTCGTTAATCTTAACCAGATGAAGCATCACGCTATCTACGTGCTGTTTTGTATAGTGTGCTATGGTATTTTCTTTTCTCATTAAAAATGTACTACACGATCTTTTCACAAAGCAATAAATCGTCCGAAGACTTCAAGGATAGTCACCGCTACCATAAAATCATGTTCGCTTAGTGTTGCGACACTTAAAAAAATCTAATAATAAAAAGAATACCACGTGTTTGTGCGTGCCACTAACACTAATCAACGCTATGAGTACAGTTTGTAGGGTGTGCTTTCAGGCCATCTATTGGCATATTTTGAAGTTTTGGATGACGTGGCTCGCTTGCTGTGCCAAAGCAAGCGTCACGCCTTTATCAATATTAGGAAACCATGGTTCAGTCATGGTGTCAAAAAAAAGAACTGCTCCAAGACTGCCAGGGAAAAGGTGGCCTTAGGAATAGCATGAACATCTCAAGTGCCAGAGGTCCCCCAGGTTCGAGTCTGGCCTCAACCATCCCTGGCATCATCGGGAAGAGAAGGGCCGTGTGATGTCGCGGGCTCATGTCGTTTGTGGCATGTAAAAGAACCTAGGAATTTCCGATAGGATGGCCTAGCAAATGTCTCTCTCTCCCTCTGGCACCATTGCTAAGATGGGTGCGCATCAAAAGCCAAAGCTACAAGATGGACGAAAAAGTGAACATCCCTTTGTGCACTGCAAGCTTTTGTGAGATCCCCGAGGATTCCACGTAAAGCGAGCAGCAACAGTCTATGGCAAGAGTCCTCGCCTCCAAACCAAGTGAATGCGCTTCAAACCCACGACTGATCTACCACTTGGAAAAATCACCAAAATTATTTAACTGAACCATTAGCTTACTAAAAATGATACATTTTAGAATTTTCCTGCTTTAAATAACCTTTAACCACTTCAGTAAAATGTTTTACTATCTAGTAATTATCACCATTTCCAACATGATTTTTGCCATCAGTTTTTGGGAGTAATACAAATGTAGCACTAAACAAGATGCTTAAGATAAAACCATTCAAGTGCAACAGGTAAGAAACACCCATTCAAGGCCAACAGGTAAGATACAACCATTCAAGTGCAACGTGTAAGATAAAACCATTCAAGTGCAACAGGTAAGATAAAACCATTCAAGTGCAACAGTTAAGAAACACCCATTCAAGTGCAACAGGTAAGATACAACCATTCAAGTGCAACAGCTAAGTTAAAACCATTCAAGTGCAACAGCTAGGATAAAATCATTCAAGTGCAACAGCTAGGATAAAACCATTCAAGTGCAACAGCTAGGATAAAACCATTCAAGTGCAACAGCTAGGATAAAATCATTCAAGTGCAACAGCTAAGATAACACCATTCAAGTGCAACATTGTTACAAAACCATTGTTGGCAGAACCATTGTTGGCAGAAGTGAGTCAGGGAGACATAATCTGTTGGGTGTGTCCCCTCACACGTCCATGAATGGCATTAAAGGTCTGAAGTCAGTAGTAGCTTACTGTAAAGCTTCGGGTCGGTTTAGGTGATTCTGTATTAGCTATAGTTTATAATGTTATTGTTATTGTGGAGTATTGTTGTTCTGGTGCATAGTTTTGTTTGTTTATGTTTTGTAATGCTGTCTCAAGTTCATTATAAGAAGGTCGGTGATGAACGAGTTTTGATCAGAAATGAAGAGGTTTGGCATTGTGCAATACGGTGTCATATGTCCAGTACCATTACATCAGAAACATAATCGCTCCTGTTATCTTTAGGCTTTACAATACATCCGAAGTTTGTGATACAAAGTGCTAAAACAAACTGCTAAGTATTTGTACCGTGACTTTACGGGAATTTGTAACAGTGCAATACTGTTAAACATTTCCGTAAAGTCACGGTGATGAACGGTGATGGGTGTAAATTAATTTCCACAGATTTAAGTCAATTATCTAGACATCAAGTGAAGATAAAGTCAAGTCCATTTCTACGTCAATTCCATTTCTACCTCAATTCCATTAAGAAGCAATTCCATTCCAATTCATGAATTTGATTCAATTACAACAAAGCCAATGCCATGTTTAATGCAATCAGTTGGCACCTCCCTTCACCAGATATTTCTTCTCTAAAAGTCTGGCAATGTTCAAAATTGAGGCGGTTCAGCCACACGACCATTAAATTGCTTCGGCTGACTTAAGGCCCAAAAGAAATTAATTAAAAAAAAAGTTCATTACCATTTTTTATGAGCTATTTCAAAGCAATTCCAGTCAATTGTTTTTTGTTTTTCATCGTAACAAATCAATTCCAATTCATGCACACACTTTATATGAAGTCTTAGTTCCAGTCAATTCCCAGCTGATTCAGGAATGTTTTTACCAATACCATTCAATTCCACCCATTTAAACCTAATTCAGGTAAATTCTAGCAAAATTTAGGATACTGTCAAAAATGAAGATGGTTTTGGTGAATTTTGGGGCTGTAATTGCTTTGAGTTTTTGTGGAATAGGTTTGAATTGGCTGTAATTGCACCAATAATTCAAGCTGAATTAAATTTGGTCCACACATCAAATCCAGGCAAAACCCTGCCAATGTATAACTTGGCAGTTTCGCCAACATGCGCTGAACATGGACTGAAATAATGATGATTAAGTCAATTTCTACCAAGTCAGTATATAATTTTAGCAATTACCCAAGTCAAGCACAAATCAAGACTTGCAGAATTGAAGATTAATAAAATCAGTTTCGTCAATTCATTACCTGGAATTGCCAGACATTGACTCAGTTCCACCAATTCCATAAAAGTAGAATTGAGTCAACTAATTCCAAATCCGGAATTGACCGACGCCCATCACCACCGGCGTACATTGTGTCTAAGTCAGAATCTGAACAAAAACACTGGCAAACGGTACGAAACTTTTATCGTCACAGGAAAGCATTTCAACCGAGCACAGAGAGTAAAAAAAAACCACGAGCTTTTTAAAATGAAACCGAGCGTCGCATTATGATGCTTTTAGGAAGCAATAAAGAACCACCAACTTTCCACTTAAGAATTCTTTCTTAGGTAATTCGTGTCCTCGGTTCTTCTTATTTGTTTTTGTTGCAGAGTTACGTTGTGTTTTTAGTAAGCCACGACTTAACATTAAAGTTTTCAAGCGAACAAGAGATCTCTGTGCAGAGCAATGGGCGGCATTTCGAATTTGTTTTTTTTTTCTTTATTTGTTCCACGTTCTTTAACTCAAAACTCCTTACGCTAAGGAAATGACGTAAGGGCACATTAGGCTCTCTTCTAGACGTTAAGACTTCATAAATGGCCTACAAACAAGACAACACACAAGTTCAAACGAACTTTATATTCTTTCATCTTGGTGGTAGAAATGTAAGGCTTTCGCGACTACACGTGGGCTACTATTTTATACATGTTGTGGGTTCACGAAATGGAACAAAAAGCAAAAACGGAAGAGGAAGTGGAAAAAAGAAAAGGAAAACCTCCAATTTTGTTTCGCCTTTATACACCGGTACGCAAATGGAGGCGGCCACTCTCTCTTCCGAGTCCTTTCACTATCCTAAATCGGAAAACACGACTTTTGCATTTGGAGTCCATCTAACCCTAAACCTCTATCTGCAAACGAAAAGATGGAAGTTGAAAGAAAGACCAGATTGATGGCAACAACGCATATAGAGTGACTACCCAATGGATAAAAGTTAAGAGATAATTCTTGTTCCCGAGTTTTGAATAACAAAATAAGACATGAATGCTGTCTGTCGTTTATCCAATTTCAATTTTTGCTTGTTGTTTCGAAATTACGGCGAATACATAAAGTTAACGGTAAAGGACTGCCTGATAGGTTTTTTTTTTGATTTACGGTGCGTTGACAGCTAGGTCATTAGCGCCAGCCTCAGTAACTGGGGTGGATTGCTCCACACATTACAGAGATGTTAAACAAGCTACGAACCTGGATCTTAACATATATCTTTATATATACCTTGAATATGCTACTCCAGTTTGGTCTCCTTATCTGGCTGGCGACATCGTTCATATTGAGAAAATTCTGCACCATTTTACGAAAAGTGTACCAGAGTTTAGAAACCTCGGGTATGGTGGACGTCTGCTCCGAACTGGCCTGGAGTTGTTGGAGCTCCGTCGACTTTGGTTCAATCTAATCTTGGTCTTTAAGATTCTCAGGGGCTTTGTCAGGCTTGATCACTCATTCTTTGATTTTGTACCTCGCTTGAGGTGCACCTGGAATCATGACTGGAAAGTAGCTTTGCCGATCTTTATTTGAACTGTCGTCGAAACTTCTTTTTAGTCCGGGTTGTTCTGACCTGGAGTGGCCTTAAGAACGACACTGCAGAGTCTCCCTTCCTTGCAGGTTTTCGTCCGTAAGGAACCCCTAGAGAGGCATTTGAAGCGTCCTTTATGATTAATTAACTCTTTGATCACCTTTTTACCATTTCGTAGTCTAGGAGCAGTGTTAGTAGGCCCAGCCCCTTCCGTCACCCTTCCACGTCTGTAGTAAATTTGTTTATTTATGTTTATTTATTTACCACCTGCAAAAATTAAAAAACTCCGGACAGGAGGACAGATTCATCGTCCAAATGACACGCTAAGCCTCGTGGAAGGAAGAAACTGCAACGAACACCATCAACAAGATGGTGACAGCTCCAAGCACATGAGTGGTCGGTGACACCAATGACATTCAGGAGGGTAGCAATGTGTAAGGTTGGTGTGACCAATGCGCAAATCTGCCAACACCACCTCTTTTCGACGAATGTGGCGACAACCAGAATGCCATGCCTGGACAGTGCCTTTAATAGCCCGCAACATATATGTTTTGGTTGATCCTATTCCGATAGCTTATCACGACGTTTTACCAATGCCAATCCGATGTCAACCCGATAACCGATGTATTTCAAATCCCTTTCGCCATTTAAAAGAAAAAAGTTGTTAAACTGTTACATTTAAAGTGGTATTGACTTCGAAAACTCAAACCGGTACGGTCTCATCTGATTTTCATCAATAACTATGAAAATTTAAAGTTCCCAGTATGACAAATAAACGCTAATCACAAAAACGATGTCAATTTCCAGTTTAAAATGTTAAAACTCCATGTATCTACTTTGCTAAGTTCCTAATTTATCAGCAGTTAAGGTCCAGAAACGATTTATTGCATTCAGATTAACCAAATGGCAAATATGGATATCAGCAGAGGCCACAGAGTATTTTAGTTCTCATTCAGTAGAATTTGGCACTTGTTGCATCAGAACAAGGTTTCACCTTGAGACATTTACCCCTTACTTAACTGAAAATTTCAGATTTTCAAAGTCTATTATGTAGCTTACTTTATTTATTTATGTATTTATTTAATTATTTATTGAGTAAATTGTTATAAACGAGTTGAGTTTACACAGGTTCAGTTAGGGATCGGTTTAAAGTTGGCCGCAATGCAATACAATCACTTCGTAAGATGCAGCGAGTTTCCGCTGTCACACATTTACTTCACATCGCTTTGCTTCCGGGCGTAGTAAAATGTGTTCGACTTCTAAAGTAAGTCATTGCACAAAGGTTCGTTGACCTGCTATCGTGGATTCTTGGAAATGGATTCATGATATGCACGTAAAAATAGTTTACAGCAGCTGTGATAACAAACGAGGCTACACTTACAAGCTAATTACATCTTGGAACGAAACACAAGAGCTCGGATATGCGCTGCAGTCGTAGTTGCAAAATTTACCACAGGATGTCACTTACAACGTGCCGATGCATGTAGGTAACAAAATTATAAAAAGGAAAGTTGTTGAATTTGATTAATTCCTGGTCTCAGCAAGTACAATTTCGCCTTCTCGTTACAATATTGATCTCGATGTCAATGTTCAAACAGAATGTCGAATACCCACCAGCTAAAAGTGAACATTTGTTACTGTCCTAGATAGGAGATCAATTGTCTACCCGTTCCAGCAATGGTCTGCCCATTCTACAATGTTTACTCATTGTCTATCAATTCTATAATTGTTACCCATTGTCTCCTCATTGTACAATGTCTATCCATTGTCTACGCATTCTACGAAGTCTATCCATTGTCAACCCATTCTACAATGTCTACCCATTTTACAATGTCTATCCATTGTGTACCCATTCTACAATTTTCTAGCCATTCTACAATGTCTACCCATTGTCTACTCATTCTACAATTATTGTCCACCCATTTCAGCATTCCAGCCAGACCCTCACTGGTCGTGTTTGCTAAGGCCATCAGTAATTTCTGCTACCAAATTACATAATAATCCGTAACGAGAAGTTCGGCCCATGCGGAAAACATCCCGTTTTTACGGTGTTTTTTTTAAGAAAGAACAAGGCTGATTTTTTTTAAAAATAATAATGTTCTGGAAAACATTTAAGGATACGATTTTATAAACCTTCTTTGGATGGAAATGAACAGTAGTACAGCATCTTTTGACATGATAAATCCAAAAAGTGTGTACATGGCCATACCTCCATATCCTCGACACTTGCAAGATAATGAGATCCCCAGCATAGCTTTAAAAACTGTGTTTACTAGCATTGAACTTACAACCTTTAAACCTTGTAAATACTTACGCGATGGGGAAAGTGGGGGAGTTTTAGGGAGCGTGCCTCCAGGAGCTAGATAATTTTTTTGTTTTAGAAATATCTGATGCTATAAGTGTCATTTTTGAGGATTAGAAACTGCGAGTTTGCCTCCAAATCCCACGCCAGTTGTTGCGCAGGCTGGTAGTCAACCGCTGCTATCGTTACTTTGGAGAAATAACACTCCGGCAAGGTGGAATAAACGTTCCTGGAGCCGGAAAGCGAAACTCTTAGCTTCTAAGCTTCTATCCCGGCCAATCTTACGATTTGAGCAAGCAAAAGCCATCAAAGACGTAATTATAATTAACGTCGCAATTCTTGGGAGGCCAGGATAGTTTTCAAGCTGTTTAAAGCTGTAAGCTTAAATCGGCATACGGCGTGCATTGTCAACTAGTCCGGCCCCTTTCGGATGAAACTCGAGTGTTGACAATAATTAAAATAACGAAATCAAACGTGAAACCAATACTGCCATTACACTTCAAACAGAACTGAAAGTAACAACGAAGTATTTATTTATTTATTTATTTATTATTTACTAGCTGAAACTCGTGCTACGATCTGTGATGTTGGACGCCCGTTAAAAAAATTGGTGCGGACATATTTATCATTTGTATGTCCATGCTGCGTCAAATTAAGTTTCTTCGAAAACCTTTTGGTTTGGATGTACTCAGTGAACACTTATGAAGTCAGTTTTACTTAGCAAACAAATGCTGATTTTCGTTCGCTTTGCTCACTCAATCAGCGCATCCTATGACTTGTGAATGAGCCGGTAATTCGTTGGTTAATTGCCATGATAGCATTATTCAAGCTTTCTAAATGTGTCCCACGATGAGTAACGCTATATTCATCGAAAGACATGCGTTCCAACTTTTGTATTTGCTTTCCAGATCCCCTGCCAGTGATGTTAATTTAATAATGCTAAACAAACTGGATGATGAATTCCTTATGGATTTGAATTTCCTTCAGTGCATTTTTTGCTCTAGCTGGTAACAAACGTTGATTTTCGTTTGCTTTCCTCTGTCAGAAATAAAAGAAAATACGTTTTTGTGCAACAAAGGCCAAAACTTTAGCCCGTTGATAACAATATAACATAACGTAACATAACATAATATAATGTCAGACAAAGAAAAACTTGCATGGCGCAGCAGGCGAACAAAAGTCTGCTAAGGATTATAAAGTTCATCAAAGTGTCACTTGAAGGTTTCAACAGATGCAGCCTTCACGACTTGTTCTGGAAGGCAGTTCCAAGGTGCAATGGCTGTAAACCAGATGGAGAACTTTCCACAGTTGGTTCTGACCCTTGCTGCATCCGCGACATGCAGCACAAAATTGTTTTTCAAGTATTCATTTGCATAGGTACCAACACTCGCACATGCAGTGATTGTTGCCGCCCACTTTGAAACAATTCAGCTGAGCTCTGAAAACCCGAATCTACGAAATACCTTTCTATCGTTTCAAGCTGCCAGTTAACAAGTACCTTAAAGGTGCATTCCTCCCTGTAGGCTTTTCTGTATGGCTCAGTTTTGCAACGTTACTTCAGACGCATGAAAATGTTGCAAAGGCATTCGTCCTCCTATTTCCTCCCACCCCTCGTGAAAAACGGTTTTGCTACATTCTAACCTATGCAAATGTTGCAAAAGTTATTTCGTGCAGGATGCTCGAATATAATAAGAAGGTATGTCCTTTTAAATTGGTTTAGCTGAAACAGGTTCGTTCCTTTTACCCATCAACAATCATTATTTCTGACGAAAGTTTGATTTTTCTGGCACGTCAACAAACTCATAACACAAGCACCAAAAATGACAAAAACGTTCATGTAATTGTTTAACCCTGTACTTATAAGTGTTTAACCAACCGAATAGCAGTTTGGATTTCTCTAGCTAAATTATCCCACTCATCATCGCGGCGCAGACAACCCGGTTTGGGTTCGTGCTCCCTAAGAGCAAAAATAAAACAAACAAAAGTAGTAGTAGTCGGAGGAGTAGTACTCGGACCAGCGAAATGTAATTATTATGTAGAATTATTTATTTATTTACTTATTTATTTATTTGCTTCAAATCAATTTTCGTGCATCCTAAAAAGCAAACAACGACAACAACTAAGAATTTGGGTGAAACTGTCTGAAAATCACAAATTTCGCTGTAAGTTCGTGGCAACATCCTGCTGTGCTTTTTGAAAATTTCTCTTTTTCCTTCCTACATATCCGATTTCCAGCCCAACCGTAATAAATAATTTAATTTCGGTTACTACTGCTAGAAAAGGTTAGTTCCTCCACTACCCACACATTAGCTAAATACAGAATCCGAATTATGTCATTACATTAAAGCGAGATTATTCCAACAACCATAGCAATAAAATCTGGATCTGCAGTTGGGTTCCCTGCCGTCTCCTTTAATACCACTGAACTTTACGTAGGAACCTGGACCATCGGAATTTTTCCTTCGTCCGCTTCCTGTACCGACTTGGTGGTGCAATACAAATTCCCTGTTATTGCCGTTGAAATACCTCTCTTCATATTTATTTAAATCTTCGTATGAAGTGGAAAAGACTACAAGTTTGTCAATAGCGCGACAGCCCGACCTAACCACTCCCCCCCCCCCGCGCCCAGTCCAGGTTCTTTACTCGTCCAAAGTGGTAGTCCGACGGCTCAGACTTGACAACATTTTATCCACTCACTCAAATCTTGAAGCGAGGCTTGGTGAAGAATGACTTTAAGCATTAAGGCTGTTAATTTCAAGAATTCTCATCTTTAGACAAAACGTGGCAGCCATTAACGAAAAACAAGCCGCTCAGGAGAAAGTATTTAAATGTTGATTTTGATGGTTAGGCGACGATGCAACGTCAGCTCGGTACATTAAAAACTTTGCCTTCCAAAAGACGAAAACATGTTAGGTTAAATGAGTACAGATGACGACATAGGGAGTATTTTCCAAATACTGAATCGTAAATATTCCACGAACGCATACATGTCATAAAAATAAGCGGCTGCAGCGACTACCTACTCGCAACCGGTCTTCTGTGCACTTCCGCCATTTTCGAAAATTTTGAGGCGCACACCCCTATCACTCACTACACTCTATCATCTAAAAGTAAACCATCACAATTGCTGGTTAAAAATGTGTTAGCTTTTAGGCCTAGTTTTAGATTTTATACGTAATCATCAACGCAGAGGCCGAATTTTTACCTGGCGGTTTAATTTCGTAAGTAGCGACTAACGGAGAATTGTGTAGTAGAGTATGTTTATTCATTTACGCAACACGGTGCGGAGACTTGACGTTGCCATGGTAACGTCATTTAAATCCTAATTTACAGATTTTAGGCCGATTTTTTTACGTGCTGTTTTAATTTCGTACGTAGCAGGTAACGGAGAATTTGGTTCGAGAATAGGCCTATTCATCCATGCAACACGGTGTTGAGACTATTTTAAATGAAGCTAATAAGTGTCGTTAACGAAATCCGTTTGTTTTTACGGTTGCGTGTCTTCCTTTAGTGATTAAATACGATGATGAAATTATTTCTTGAGTTACGTCAAGGAAGTCTTGTAGCTATTTTAAAAATAATTTGTCGTGCTTTTAAACGAATTTTTTGACGCTGAATCTGACGGTTAAAACCGTTTGTCTGTATCTGGTACCGTTCTGAAGTTGAAAAGACGTCAAACTATAGACGATGGACAGATAAAGTCTTCTCAGCCTTTTCAGCTGTACAGAAGACTAACAAGGTAGAACACCACTCCTACCAGGTGCAAGCGTTATTCACCACGACTTCTACACACAGCACACTTCCGGCAGCACAATTACTGATCAGTTCTTGGAAATCCTTCAATGTTGCTGCTTGTGTAAAACCTTTAACCAACACGTCTCGGCAAGATTTACAAGAACACCAAACTTCATTAATTTATAGCTGCATTCAATGTAAATTAATTTAAGGGGATAGGTTCCCCCCCCCCTCCATAATTTTTGTCCTTTGTTCCCGAGATGTTGCTTCGTGGCATGCTCCATAGGCAACGTCCAATTTGGAGATAATTTTGCCGATGGACGAACAGTATCTGCACAGAAAGTATTGTTTCTTGAAATGTTAGGACTCCCAAAATGTAAGACTTGGCCTCAACCTCTCATGCTAAAGCCGAAATTTCGATGCTTAATTTCTCTGCTGTCGTTCAATATTTTGCACTCAGATTTAATAAATAATCTTAGCTGGACTTGGTGAACATGCGTCCGAACTTTTATTAAATTCCAATGTTCTTGTTGTTGGCACGACACGTTTCTATTACGCTCTATACAGATCAAACTATTTCTGCTCTACAGCTGGTTCTTAGCTCTTTTGCAGGTATTGCTCACTAGATGTTTCCTTTCAATAAGACCTATTCTGAATTGTCAAATGGTTCAGGGGTTAGGGAGATCTAAACGACCAGATTGATTGTTTTACATCATTGTTTTAAACATTGTTATTAAGCAACAAACTGCAAGCGCCAGCTGCAAGACGTAGACTGAAGATTAAAGGGTTTGTTTCCATATTGGTTTGTGCAAACCAATTGATACAGATACAAAACTTTAAAATAAGATAATCTTACACCAAAATTAGCACGAATTAGAAAACAAAAACGAATCGTTTCATACTTAAGGTAAGGTTTAACTGATCTGAAGTCAGAACAGCAAAAAAACATAAGTAAACTTTTCTGTAAGGTTTCAGATACTGCAGTGCTGTTGAACTGTTTAGTCCCCTTTAAAACGAAGCAAACTGCAGATTCTGAACGGCTGCAAACAGAGGTAAAAGAAAAGCCTTGGAATGGTTTGTCGAGTTGAACGATTTCCTTGTTAAGCATTGTTCCCTTACGCGCATATAGCCATTTTAATTTTGTTATTTAAATCACTGTAAACTATTAACAATTTAAAGATAACGAGATATAATACCATTCAGGGATTACATACAATTCCTGCGGTTTCAAATACTATGTATGAGTGGTGTATGATACAAACAATACCTGAATACATTCCCCCGTGCTTCTATTTACGGAGAATGTTAAATTAGCCTCTACCCCTTGGTTCGCAGAGATGAAAATGCTCTTGCAACTAGACCATATGAAGCTTCGACAGCTAACAAGAAAAAGAAACGAAAAAAAGGCCAGCTAAATTTCAGCTAAATTTCGATATACCAGCAGCAGGCTTTTGTATTGCACTAAACGGGCGAGGCATGGCAGGAAGTTCCGACGGGAACGCTAGCGAGCTTGGAAATTCGAAACTTTGAATCTTTAAAACATGTTTAAATGGAGTCAACTAGGCCTAAGGGCATTCTTTCTTTCTTTTTATGACGTCATTTACCCTCACCCCGTGAACAATTTCCGGCCGGTGGCGGCGCTTTATTGGATTTCGGGTTTGCTTGCATGAAAGGAAAGGTACGGAGGCTGGCAAGAGCCATCATTTAATACGAATAGCCCGGCACGTGTGTGTGTGTGCGTGTGTGTGCACCGGGGCCTCTCGCCTCTCACGAACGCATCCAAATATTTCCGCGCGTTTCCTATAACCTCGCGACTTCCGCAGAAAGCAGCCTCCGGCCGTTTTGGGGCGCCGCGTCTTGCCAGCGAAAGAGATATCCGGCAAGTTGGCTGGCTTTTATCTTTAGAAGAGAAGAGAAACTGGCGCGTCAATTTGGGGATATTGTGCTGCTTTATTACCTTTATACACGTGTTCGTATAACGGAAGAACAAAGCTGCAGCTTGGAAAGTTGGAAACCTTCAGTTTGTTCGCAGAAACGCATGTGAGAACAATGAATTGGAATTCCCTACTTATTTGGGAGCGTAGTAGATTGTTGATTAGACAGGCCTACATTTGTAACGCCCAACGAGACAATTGATCAGATTCAAGTTTTCACTCGAGTTTTCAAGTTCGTTTCTATATACCGCACATTTAGGGGACTTTACAGCAAGTATTATATACTAGGTGCCGGCAGACCTAAGTCTCGGAGGTTCAAGTGGTTAGGATAAACCCCAAACACGAACTGAAAACAGTCCAGAATCGCTGTATTTAATGGTTCTAAACAATAGAAGCCTGCCAAGGATTTACGCAAACGGTAACGGGCCGTGTGCAAGAAGAGGTTCCAACTGGTTATCGACCAAAGCTCGACCTCTAGCTGGGTTTTTCAGCTATTGGCTGATTGCTCCGTCCCTACTCGAAATAGTAAGGAGCACCGTTCATAGACCTACACCCATTAATTCAGTATGCCTTTTCGGAAAATTTCATAAAGTTACTTTACATCTTAAGGAGGTCCAAGGCAAAGGAAAGCGGTCCAGATCAACGGAGAGAGGTCCAGATAAATGGAAAAAGGTCCAGCTCAATGGAAGGTCCAAGGCAATGGAAAGAGATCCAAGGCAACGGAAAGTGGCAGATCAATGGAAAGACGTCCAAGGCAATGGAAAAAAGGTCCAGATTAATAGAAAGCAGTCCAGAACAATGGAAAGAAGTCCATATCAATGGAAAGACGTCCAAGGCAATGGAAAGAGATCCAAGGCAACGGAAAGAGGTCCAGATCAATGGAAAGTGGCAGATCAATGGAAAGAGGTCCATATCAATGAAAAGAAGTCCAAGGCAATGGAAAAAAGGTCCAGATTAATAGAAAGCAGTCCAGAACAATGGAAAGAAGTCCAAGAAAATGGAAAGAGGTCCAGGGCTGTTTAATTCCATAATGAAATAATTCCACGACGGAATCGATCTTCTCCTGAGCTTAGAGAAGAGAAAGGCCCTGGAGATGCATTTGTGGTTGTGCTGATTGAGGCATATAAAAGATACTAGCAACATTGTCCTTTTGGGTTCCGAAATAACCTCAGCACTGAAAATGGACATTAATTTGAATTTTTCTCATTTTTGCATGAGATAGAAGGATATAAACCTAACTGTGCATCCTAGTAGAAATCCTTTTCGAGGGCTTTTTAAAAGTAATTCCTCACCTTGAAAAAGTAGAAAGAGGTAAAGGATCACCAACAGGAATGATTCTCGTACGAAATAACTCGACCAAGGGTTCAGGGGAAGCCTTATTTCCCTGACCATTAGGGAAGAGAAAGGCACTGCTTTCATGTTTAGACTGCCATATTAACACGGCTGGTAACAAATAGACAGACACCAAAGAAACAGGAGTTTAATAAGTTTCAGCCTGTTCAGATGCCTAGTCAGTTAGTTGTCTGGCTTTCAATTATTATTAATTATTAATATTATTAATTAATATTAATTATTAATACAACCAAATTGCAAAAAAAATAAATAAATAAAAAAAAAACATTGCATCCTTAACGATGAAAACTGTCATTAAGGATGGCACTCCACTAGAAGAAAATCTTCTAACAAGGATTTTCGATTCTACAATGCCACGACGATATGGCAGCTATACGACAAATGGCAATACGTTCAAGCAACAAAGTCTTAAAATACCTATTAGCCATTACCGAGGCTGAGTTGTTGAATTTGTTCCATTATTCTCCATGAAGAAGTGATATTTAACATCCTGAAAGGATGGGATTATATCACCGTTACCTCACAACCATTTATCGCCTCGATAATTGTCACTTGAGCTAATTTATGCTGTTTAGCCTTTCCAACTTTACGTCTTAGGTTGCATGCTATAGTTGGAAAGCCTTGTGGGACAACCAAGATGGCAATAAATTACGGACTGTTAAAGGCAATGTTCAGGCATGGCACTCGGTTCGTCGCCACAGTCGCCGAGAAGTGGTGCCGTTTACCTAACACGTTGTTGCTGCCTTTTGATGGGGGAATTCCCTCCTGAATGTCATTGGTGGCACCGGCCACTTGCGATCCATCAAGTGCTTGTTGATTGTCACCAACTTAATGGTGTTCATCGCCGTTTCCATCTTCCGCTAGACATAGCACATCGATTGGGCAATGAGTCTGTCTTCTGTCCGGGGTATATAATTTTTTGCAGGAGGTACAGATTTACAATGAGAGCTAGATTTGGGGTTTGTTTAACATCTCTACTATGTGTGGCGCAGTGGCAACCCGGACCACTGCACTGTTACTGAGGTTGGCATTAATGACCTAGCCTTCAATGTGCCGTAAAGCCTCAATCCTGACTAGATAACAATTGTGACAAAGCACATTCCTAGGACATGACACAACCCTGAAAACGCCGTCGATCATTCGAAATCACACTGTTGTGGATAATATCGTTAAGCTGCGATTTACGGTAGCATTAAACCCAAAAGTGCGCTCATCCAAGGATAATCGTTGGAAGAGCTGGATGACAGCACGAGGTGTTGGGGCAGGGGAGGGAAGATTGGTTGGGGAGAAGGGGGGGGAGGGGTCTTTGCCAGCTGACTTAAAGTGCCGTTAAGCCTTAACGAGCTCGTGCGCCGATTAAAATTAAACTTCTCTTTTATTTGCACAACATTCCATGGCCCGGCCATTGTAACCCTAATTGCCAACTCCTTTGTTCAGGATAACAAACACCCTAACCGTTTCTCGTTACCCCCACCCCCTCGTTCCCTCACAACAGCCAGTTCTCCCGACTGTACGTTTTAAGGTGGGTGTTTTCTTACGGGTGTGTGGTGCGGAGTGGAGAGGGGGTGTGATGGGTTTTAGATGCCTTGAATTATGGTTGGGTGGGCGAGTTCATTTGGGCCCTACCTCTTTTGCTTACCTATGTTCTTCTTAGGGGTTGGGGGTATGGAAGAGGTTGGGGGGGGGAGGTTCCTCTTTACTCCTCTCATCTTGAATGGGCTAATTAAAAGGCGGACGCTCAAATTCTCGACGCGACGTGGCGCATGCTTGCGTTCGCTCGTGCAGAAGCACAAACCAACGAGCGGTAAAGGAAAGAAGAGGCAGGCACAAGACGCAGGCCGCATTCTCAAAT
Organism: Lithobius niger; assembly: GCA_023313725.1. Lineage (NCBI taxonomy): Eukaryota > Metazoa > Arthropoda > Chilopoda > Lithobiomorpha > Lithobiidae > Lithobius > Lithobius niger. The sequence goes on along the minus strand of JAHWFP010067042.1, from coordinate 8,973 downwards.
CCCCCTCCCCCCCCCCACAAATCCTCCCTCCTTCCTTCTATTCTTCACCACCCACATACAACTTACGCTGCTTCTGTTAACCACTACCACCGCACGCGAGAATAAAAACAGAAAAGAACCCTTACTACGAAAACTAACAAGTAGAAGAATGAGCTTTCATCAATTTGTTCGTTTCACTTCGTTTTCACCAATCATGTTTTTAACCAGTCTCGGACACAGGAGGGGAACGGAGGGGGGGGGGGGGGGGGAATTGGCCCTGCCCTTTTCGGATAAAAATGCCCATTTTGCTCATTTTGTAAAAAAACGTGCCCTATTTTGATTTTATGAACCGATACAAGCTGGTGCAGAGAAAGCGCCTAGGGCCCAAAAAGGGCAAATAGAAGGCCTGGAAAGGGGCATAAAGATACGTAAAAGATAAAATAGAGAGACAAGCTTACAAAAGGGTAAAAAAAGAAAGACGAAAAAAAAAAAAAAAAAGACGGTCCCCAGGAAAAAAAAAAAACCCTCAGCGTGATCTTTTACAAAAATTCCCCCAACCCTGTCGGTGGTCTGTGCACGCTACTGTTTTTAACACGAATATGAATACCATTACAGGAGTTTCGGGCCGTAGCCAGAATTTTTTATTTTTTTGTACCCACAGTGGAAACCAACCCTGCCAAGTGTTCTAGTGTTTCCAGAAAGCGATAATCAGAGTACGGAATAGGCAGCTGACCGCTGCACCTTAAAGGGGAATTGCCTCCAAATGACAGGCTGCGTCATCTGTGGCCATTTACCTCTATCTCGTTCTATTTAGCCCTTACTTTCAACAAGCGAAGGAACACACAAATAAATATCTTTTTATGAAACAAACAAGCCACGTGCCTCCTTAATTATTGAATGTAAAGTTGGTCGTCCACGTGCAACAGGGAGCAAGCGGTAAAGTTAAGCCTAACTTAATCACGGGGCGTTTTTTTTTTCCAGCTGCCAACTGTTTTGAAACGCAGATTTTGAACTGCTAGATGGGCGCCATTTAGTGGCAGTGATATCGTCGGGCCGCTTGCTCACTGATGCACGTGGACGTTCCAACTTTACACTCAATAATTAAGGAAGCACGTGGCTTGTTTGTTGTGTAAAAAGAAATTTCTTTGTCCATTCCTTCGTTTGTTGAAATCAAGTGCTACGAAGAACTAAATAATGGTAGAGGGCGCTAGATGCGGCTGCCTGTCTTTCGGTTGAATACGCACCTTTAACCACTGCTCGTTAACTAACATTTTACCCACACCGGCCGCTGTGAATGCTGTGCCCTGGCTACGGCCCTGCACGAGGTTATACAACAGTAAGCTAGGTAGTCTGTTTAGGTTGAGAGAAGACGGGCGTGGTAGTGAGTAACAAAAAGCATTGCCCGACAATGGCTGAGACAACAGAAACAATATCCTACGCTTACAAAATGAAAAACGTGGAATAAGGCCCCTTCCTTTCGTTGCTGTTTAGAACTTAACCTTTTGAGTGCCATAACGAATGCCTGATTAAGACGCACGCTAATGTGTCGCCCGTCAAGATTCAACGAAAATTTAACGTCCGTCGTATCCAGATAAAATATACATGAGCATGCCGACCACTTGGCACGTTGTCTTTTATAGCTAAGGCAGTTTGGCCGGTTTTCGGGCACCTGAGAGGCAATAACAATGCAACATAAAAGACTTAAACTTTCACATTAGTGACACATCTTAACGCCTTCTTGTTGAAAACAGGTGTGAATAACGTTGATATTTGCCTAATTACCAGCTAGCTACTAGCTAATTTAACGAACATAAATTCTTTCGTGCTGTGAATAAAGCTGATATTTTGCAAATAGCTTTGCAAATACCGTAGTTTAAGCGTGGAACGTGCCTTTTGATGATTCAGGAGTTACAGGAAATTCAATCCAACGTTGCCAATCATACTCAATACTATTTTAAGGGTAGAATTAAAACATTTTGCTTGTTAGTTTTTGCTTTTTGGGAGCACGAACCCAAACTGGGTAATCTGCCCCACGACGATGACAGGGTCAATTTAGCTGGAAAGCGGAAAACCCAGGAACTTTGATATTTTGTTGTTGTTGTTGTTTGTTTTTAGGGAGCACGCAACATATTTATTTGATTACAACGGTGAAACACGAAGACGCAGCATGACAACAATAGCACGACTGAAAAATTGTTGCTTTTCCCATTGCTAAATAATTCGAGTTTGGTAGACTAATGTACAAAGACTAAGACACACTCAAATCTACTTACGGAAACTTACTAGAAAAAAACTTACTAAAATAGAACGTAAAATTGAATTTTTTTGCTTTTCATCTCATTGCTAAGAAAAACAAGGATGCCCTACACTGCATTAGTAATTCGACGTGTTGTATGGCAAAATATAGAAAAATGTGTAATTGATGTATGAAGTTGTAACGGCAGACATACCAAAAGGACACTACTAAAATATCTGATTGCGTGGTGTACTGAAGAACACCTACTATAGTGCACATACATTAAAAAAATTGTCTCGTAACTTTTACTACTATGATACGGCAAATGAGCCAGATTCTTGTGTGCGACGATGCAATCACTGACCAGATAAGTTTTCATCGGACGCTAATATTGGTTTTCTTATAAAAAAAAAAAAAAACTGAAAGCTTCGTTGTTTTACAGTTTCCTGTTCCCTTTGTTCTTGTTCATCAGACGTTTACATTTTAAATCTTCGAACACCATGTTTTTAGTAAATTCAGCAGGTAATTGGGGGGGGGGGGGGAGTAGGAGAAATCATATTACGCTGAGGGTACGTGAGCTTGACTACTTTAAATTTATTTACACTTTTTAGGTGTATTAACACGAGTTAAAATATTCACACGAAAATTGTAACAAATTCCACATTGAATATAACACTGCAATTTCATGTGGCCAATTTTTTTTAGGTTAATCAATACAAACTACTTGTTTTATAAAAGTTTATATTTTTTATAAAATGCTAGTAAAACAAGTACTTTGTATTGATTAACCTAACAAAAATGGCCACATGAAATTGCAGTGTTATATTCAATGTGGAATTTGTTATTATTATTTGTAATTTTAAAACTAATATCGAACCAATAAAACTTGCGTGAGTCTTCCTGTTACGGCTTTAAAAAAAATCGGAAAATTAGAGGGAGGCCAGGAGGAATATTCCGCCCTTCCCTGCTTGACCAGTTCGCCACTGTAAAAATAGGACATCATTCGCGTTGTTCACTCTTTCAATAAGAAAACACACCACAAGTAAGCGTAATAAAATACTGTAGTATATCGCACCCGAACAGCAGCGAGGCTATGCGCGCCTCGCATTCTATGTACCGTCCAGATTCCACCGTACAAATTCAGTGTACCATCCAGATTACCGCTAAAGGTAAGTGACGACTCACTTTGTATTTTACTTCGCGATAAGAGGGAGCCATCTCGATGTCCACGCATAGTGTCTAACCGACCGCAATTTGAAGAGCTGACTTGCCGAAATGCGCAGTTACACGCCCCAATTATTCGTATGAGCGCACACCTTTACGATGACATTTGGCTGACGTCATCCACAGATCGTATACTATCTGGCGAGGGTTTTTCGCTTAAGGACCTCGTTAGAGGTTATCATACTTCAAACGTCTTATGTATATTCTGTAGAGCATAATACCTTTTGAACTTACGCACTGCAAGTGACCCACCCACATACTTGAATTTCGCCGGATCAGAATTGAACAAATGTGTCTGGCTTTTGAGGAGATGTCGCTGACGTAAATCGCCTCCACCCGTTTTTTGGCCACAACCGCATTAATTCGACGTGTGACACGTCGAATTAAAAAAATGGATATTGTCAATTTGGGCCAAAACTATGTGATATCTCCCCAAAACTAAACTTGTTAAGGATGCCCGTCAAGCTATTCGGCCGTTTGAAGTCGTGATTTCAAGCACCAAGTTAATCCAAACGTTAAATGAAATACCCTCAAAAACTGCTCAGTATATAATTAATTTTCAGATGTTTCTTTTAACCTTCGAACTATTACTCGGTTGGATTAATGTGGCGATAGAGCTTGGCGTTTGATATCACGTCTTCAAACGGCCGAAAAGCTTGGCGTAAATCCTTAACAAATTTTGTTTGGGGGAGGTCGTAGTTTCTGAGCCGTCTTAAAATATCCTCTGGGTGTCCGTTCGTGTGAGGCAGATATAGCAACAGTACTTTTTAAAAACTTCTACAGTCAATCTCCTACAGTCGATATTTAAATTTGGAACAAATTGCGATTTCTTATTTGGATCACATTACGAGTATTTGTGCTAATTTAAAAGAAATAATATATAACAAACGAAGGTATACAGGGTAGGGTGGCCCACAAAAAACTGGCGACCCGTCATTTTCTAAGTCCTGCTTTTCTAGTTAGCATCCCTCTGAACCAGAAGAGGACAGAAATCTTCCCGTTTCATTAGATTTGATTTCCGTCCTATCCTGGTTCTGACGGGTGCTAACTAAAAAAGTTGTACTTAGAAAATGTTGGGTCGTCAGTTTTTTTGTGGATCACCCAGTATTTACGTTATAAGTACCAGTCCCACTGCCTTTACGGGTTCCGTTACTCGGTACTAAGAAACCAGGACTTAAGAAAAGCAAAGACCCACCTCAAGGAATCAATGTGTGAATGTGACTATACTGTCGTTCGTCATGCACGTAAATAACTTGTGTATAGAAGGGGCTTGGTGTCTCTGAAACACTACCTACCCCCACCCCTCCTCCCCTCTACCCCGAGCTGACGGGCACCTTAGAAATCCGTCTCAGTTGAGTGTTGAAGCGTTCCTGGTATTCACAAAATTTTGAACAAACTCAGTTGCGTAGAGGGGAAGAGGAGGGGAGAATTGACGCTTTATGGCACGTCTACAGCTAGGTCATTAGTGCCAACCTCAGTCACATTGCAGTGGTTTGGGTTGCCACTGCACCACATACTACAGAGATGTTAAACAAACCCCAAATCTAGATCTTATCATTTCCCCGTACCTTCAGGAATTAAAAAACACGTTACTTATTGCGGAAGATGGAAACCGGGGCGGCGAGCCGAGAGCCAAGTTTGGACAGTTCCTCAACTTATTGCCGTCTTGTTTGTGTAGAGGGAAGAGGCATCATACCAGAAAAAATGAAGTTTAATGTCCATGATTACCATGGTAAAGTTTCCATTAACGCTAGTAAATACGTGGCATGCTTGGCAAAACCTAATCCTAACGTCCAGTTATCTTATTTAGATCAGTACCTGTTCTAAGAGATGCTTCAGCTGGCCTTGAGGCTAGTGGAAATCACTCTACAGAATAATTAGCGGCCTTCAACGGGGAAGTTCACCTAGAACTTGTATCTAGTGACGTGTGATTTTTTTCTAAAAAAAAAAGGCTCAGAGATTAAAAGTTATCAAATTTTTGAAGACTGACATTACTGATTATTCCACATTTCTGTAAAGAATTACCAGTTTGCTCTACCAGAAACTTAGAAATCACCAAACTGCATATTCCGACCAAGAATTTTGCGAAAGCAGAACATCGAACATCGGTAAAACATTAAAAAAATTAGATAAGGATTTCCAATACGGAGGAAACACACACATTGCACAAGTGTTCTTCCACCAAATCATTATTCTATACGTTAAGAAAAAAATAGAAACAAATGTACGCCACCATACCCCCTTCTCGCCGTATGTATGGCAGCAAATAACCAAATGGTATACGCCCTTCCCTTCATATACTTTCTTCCTTCTTTTCCAACAATATCAATAACACTTTATTGAGTGTCCCCGGGCGCTAATGCTAGGCCAATTACTATAAAAACGATTTTTTTCCTTACAATTTATCAGTAAATGTCTTTATACGTCCTTGTTTACGACTTTCAAAAGTACCCTAAAAATTAAAAAAAAAGAGCAAATTCTAAAACTTAACCTTTTTAAGGAAACAATGGGCATCGACTGCTTCAGTTGCTAACTTAATTGCGGAAAATTATTGGTTTTTTTTATGGTTACAATCATTACGCTGGTAACAGTTATGCTTCCGGATTGACTGTATAGAATACTAGCATCGTACCCGGCTTCGCCCGGGGATTTGTTTGACCCTTGTTTGTTTCCCAGTATTTGCTGGGTGCTGCCGATCCGTCAATCGTCTCCCTCCGCAAAGCAATATCGTAATCAAATAGTGGCTCTAACATAAGCACTGCCCCACCAACGGGCATTCCCCGTTCAGGCCCCTCCCCACTCCCAGTAGCGTGCGAAAAAAAAACTGTCCTTCGTACATGACGTCATTTAAGACATGCCTTTGCGATGACCCCGCAGAGCAAATTGTTAGTCGAGGCAACAATGTGCCAATTTAAACTTCTTTTCAGGGCAACAACGTACATACCAGTTTCAACTTCTAGCCAAAGAATTGACACACTCGCACGTTTTCATTGTTCCCCTTCCGGGGGTCGTCGTTGCGGTTGCTTCATTTCTGCTATGAGACTTTGGTTTATAATGTAAAGATTATCCACTTTCCGAGGACTACGATTACAATACGTTACAACGTGATAGCACGTAAAAGCACGGTTGTTCATTTTTTGTTGCTAATTTCGAACTTTTTCTTTCGGCAAACAATGGAAATGACAATTGCATTGTTGGGCACGGGAAAGGGGGAGGGTGATGAGAGCAACCGCCCCGCCATGAACTTGCCCTCAGGCAGCATTCATTCCATCATGCATTGCCAGTTAGATTTGCATTGTTACAACCATTGTTGTCAGAGTATTAAACTCGAATTTGTGGGCCTGTAAGCTCTAAATAAAGTAAAGTGACTCGGTGATCTAAATACACGCTAGTGCGTCGCCGTCAAGTAACAGTAGATCACCCGATTGTAGACATCCGATCGGTTAAAGATTGATTGTTGATGATAAAGAGGTGGCCTTACTAGCAGATATGTGTCTGTTAACTGTAAGCAACTGAAAGCATGTTTTGTCAAGCTGCGGATAAATCCCAATGCAGCTGAAATCTTTAAAATTGTGGAAAATGTAAGAGGAAGGTACAGTGATAAAGAAAAACTAAAAGTTAAAGGATGAGTGTCCACCAATCATACAGAAAATGATGTACCAATAACTCTGTTTTCATGATACTGTCTAGCTAGGTATAGTGACTGGCTAGTAATGTTTTTCCCATGTTAAATCCTAGCCCACGGCTAGGAAAAAATAGGAAGGCCTACACAGCTGAACGTTTATACACGAATACATGATGATTTGAGCAGTCCTTTTGTCGGGGCTTGTAGGGGTCAGGACAAATTTGTGGGAGGGTTTTGAAATTAGCAACCAAGGAATTTAAAATTAGTTTTTTTCCCATGTGGCAACCAGAGATTGCTGCTGATTGTTGCTTGAAAACAATGGCTTGCACAATCAACCATGGTCCTTAGATGTATTGTAAACGCCTGGTCAAACTGAAAACTGAACTGCCAGTAGGACAAAATAATTAGTCATTTACGTTACCGTGGATTGCGTAAGAACAAACGGATGCGCGTTAGATGATGGTTACGCAACAATACGAACATCCACGAACAAACGGGTTTACGTTAACAACCAAAAACTAAAACACGGTCTGATGTTTTAGCAACAGTGAACTTCAGGGTTTACTGTATGAGAAATGTACGGAACATTGGTGTTTTATAGAACTTTTTTATCCCAACGTGACTTTTCGTTAAACACGAGGCTCGTTTTCATAACAACTAGTGGTAACTAGTTAGTGCGGAGTGCTAATTACTTACTTTGGCCACAGGAAATTATCTGCAGACAGTCTCAACAGCATACGAAAATACATTTTTTGGAGGGGGGGGGGCAGGGAATCATATTATATTTGGACCTTGAATGGAGGGTATGATTTTTTCAGGGTTACAAATTGGTGGGCGTGCCATCGAAAGTTTGGTGGTCATAATTTCATTCCTCCGCCCTCCCCGGACATAAATAATAACCAGTCCCTTATAACGTCATCCTATCTGTGGCGATACATCACTGTGATTTTATACTTTCTAAAATTCATGTACTTTACTTTTGAATACTTTCTTTTGAATACTTTACTTTTGAATACTTTACTTTTGAATACAACAGGAAATTCAGAAGTGCGCAATTTACGTCTACAGAAAAATAAAATACAAATTCACGAAACGTACGAACACCGTCAGGTTACCTACAAATAATTAACGAAATATCTTACGCTGCAAGCTAACCGTCGCAGCTAGGTAATCCAATTTACTCACGACGAGTTAATCATCGCTAACCAGTCACTTCTAAGTAACGGAGAGCAAAAGGAGAAAACACCAAACATCAACAGCAAATTGGTGCCATTCATTAAGCCTGCAATTGAATCAAAGTTTAGACCTAAGTTACTTGACACGTACGTACTAAGTTTTGCAGACGAAGCCGCTAAATTCATTACGAAATCCAAACTTTGTTATTGAAAACGACGTCTGCTTTGTTATTGCGCTCGAATTATGCACGTGTTGACAAACAGAAACGCCTGACAAACACCACCTCCGTGAATCGTTAGAGGTGATGGTAATGGGAGGGGGGGGGGGAGGGGGAGGGGGGATTCAAAGCACGGGTTTTGAGAAATTGCCGACAAATGAGTGGTTTAAGCCGAGTAGCGAACTACGTGGTTGTTCCGTCCATTCCCCAGGTACTACAAGACGGGAAAATTTGCAGCGTTCGAACAAGCCTCGCCAAACCCGCGTACCAGCACTGCAGCTCTGTACTTCGAGCTTAGCTTCACAAACTCGAGGCCCTTTTCAGAGCGAAGCACCGCGGAGTAAGACTTCCTAATCTCTGGCCGTATAACGAACGGTAATTCGGCGCGGAATAACTTAAGCCTACGTGATTAACACCCCTCCCCGTTCAAGTGGGGTAGGAGGTTGGGGGTTGGGACTAGAAAGTGGAGCCCCCCCTCCGATCCACTTCCCCGCTACCGACTCAAAGCGCCAGTGC
>JAHWFP010067039.1:0-24203 GCA_023313725.1 Lithobius niger | reverse complement strand
TGGAGGAACCTACTGGGCTGGAAGAAGTCAGTCAAACCCCAAAACATTGGGTCGCCCTACAGAAGCCGATCACTCTACGGATAGAGACCTGACCCACTGACAGATGCGGCGAAGCTCCTAGGACCCCACCAGGGGATCCACTCCATCAAAGCAAACAAATCTATGACGCAACACCCACCGGTGGCATTCTAAAAGAAAATGCAGCAGCGACACCCCCCCCCACATGTGTGCCCGAAATTAAATGTGTCCAGGGGGCAATCTCGACACCAGACCCGCGTCCCTGCGATGAAGACCGTCTAGGAGCTTTGGACACTTAGACGGATTGATGGCGTTCAGCTGAACCCAGTGGTGCCCGAAGAGCAGTCATTGCCCCATTCCTCCCTGAAGATCCTCTCAAACATAGGCTCAAGAACCCACGGATGAGAGTAAAGAGGACCAGACCACCACCCTTATCAGACCTACGCGTGGCAAGGCTGTCAGGCAACGCGTTTCCAAATACACCCAAGTGCCCCTTCACCCACCGTATGGAAACCGAAGTCCCCGTTGATGGAAAGCAAAAAGCTTCCAACCAATATCCAATGCAATCGGATGCGACCAATGCAATGACTGAAAACACCGTCTGACAAACCAGATGCTGGCCTGTGGGTCCGTTGGGGTACAGAGGTCTGGCAGCTGGAGATATGTCCCGATGTCCAGCGCAATCGAGATAGTAACAAGTTCACTGTTAAAAGCTGATGGAAGGGTACCAAGAGAGCAGCAAGCTGGGGCGGCAGATTCCCACTCCCCCTATACCCAATCACCTCAAAGGAGGCATCAATGAACCCATAAACACAGGTCGGTACCAAATGCACCGGAACTACAGGGTCCATCACCGTGGCATCGTCAGGGCCGCCCGAGGCAGCAACAAGTCAACAACGAGATAGCAACTCGTTCACTGATAAAGCCCCAGTTGCCTCAATAAAGACATCATTGAACAACAGCATGCAGGTTGATACCAAACGCACCGGAACCACAGGGTCCATCACCGTGGGCAATGACAGCACCACCCCACACCCAAGGGGCCGGCGTATGAACGAACATCGGGACAGGAAGCCCGCCGACCCCTGACAAAGGAGAGTGCCCCCCCCCCCCCCATCCTCAGTGCCACAAGCAGATCACGGGCACTCTGGGCCAACAACATCTAGTTTAGCACGATGCTAGCCAGGGGTCCTGGTGCCTGGCAACAGCATGGTGACAGATCGTGGCCAGCAACTCCTACGCTCTGAACCAAATGGGAACTCGCCCATTTCCATGAACAGGGCACAAATGGGCGTAGAGGGCAAACACCCCGAAAATAACCAAAACCCAACTTTCAATGCAAATTGGATACCCCCAAGGGCCTACCACGAGCTGACTAAGGCCAGCATGTGAAAGTCAGCGCATAAGCTCAGGTATATCCTGTAAAAATTAAGCAGAGAGCAACGCTAGGCAATAGACTTATTGCTGAAAAAGGACCTCAGCACATTCAGCCGCACTGAGATGTTCCCTTTGACCGAAGCTGCATCATAGGTCAACCGCAGCTCTGGGCCGAGCCAGTACCCCAAATACTGAACCTTAAAGGATAACCTGACCAGGGTGCTGTCAACTCATCAACTCGTCAAAAATTCTTAACTCCGTCTTGGCACAAGACAACTGCAATTCCCGAGCTGCTAAGACCCTGAACCCACAGCCAATCGCAGCTTCAAGTGCCGCCATGTCTGACGGCTGGTTCTTCCAAGCAAGCCAGACCGCTACTTCCTCTGCATACGCAACAACATTAACAAACTGCCCCAACTTGACCAGCACAGAGTTAATAGAAACTGCTAAAAGCACCGGGCAGAGGCAACTATTTATGTACCTGATCCCAGACCAGGCATTTCCCATCCGGGTGGCAAAGCTGCGCCAACCCAGTAGAGCTAACACACCAGTCTTCACCTTTGCAGTGATGCCTATGTTCCCTAGCACCTGACAGACCCATGCCACGTCTACCATGTCATAGGCTACCCTGATTTCCAAAATCACAGCCACCAAAAAGCAGTCATTCACCCAAGCTTCACGGATACCGGATACCAGGAATAACATCGCGTACTGGGCACTGCGATGTTTACGGAAAACCAAACTCCACGCTGAACATCTTACCGGAACCTTCCACCTGCCAGACCAGCCTCTTGACAAGCACCCTTTCATAGACCTTCTGCACACATGACACAAGGACAATATGTCGATCACTTGTCACTGCTGAATACACCTTTCCTCTACCAAGCACGGGAGACAATACAGAGAACATTCAGGCATCTGGACAGGTGCACCATCGAATTGACTGGAAAAAGTCAAGCAACGCTCCACGCCCATCCACGTCCAGACATCTGTGGCCATCGTTGGAGACCCCATCGTTACAGGATGAACTGCCCAGCCGACAAGAGTCCAACACCGCAAAGAGTTTCAACAAGTTGAATGGGAATCCGACCTCTGCAGCCTGAAAGAGTCACCCTCCCCCACAGTCCAGAGGGGGGAGGGAAGGCGCTTCGGGGATTGAAACACCCTCGCAAAGTTGGAGTCAAAAGCCTCAACCATGCCAAGACACGGGAGAACCTCCAGCGCCTAACCAAAGACTCAGGCCACATTGGAACGAGCATCCTGTGATCGGACAAAGGCCCAAACCCGTGAAAGATGTAGCCCACGCGAGACCTGGTCACACAGCCTGGTCCCAAACCGCCGTAAATATTCAGAAAAGAAAGTTAGACACTCGGGTAAACACCACGCTTCGGACTTAACGTTAACGTGAAACGCCATTTAGCGCCCAAGTGGTGAAACGTGTAATTATCGCTCAAGGACAAGGAGGGCCGCTTTCTGCCTGGGAGGTCCCGGTTCGATCCTGGCCTCGTCCACCTCCTGGCATTTTCGGGAAGAGAAGGGCCCTGTGGTGCATCGTGCTTATGTCGATTATGGCATGTCAAAGATCCAGGGGTTTTCCTATTGGATTTCTCCGGCTAAATTGTCCCTCTCGCCGTATACTCATTAATAATCCTCATCTTCATCTGGTGGTGACGACGGGCTATGGGGCCGCCATTAGGTGACGGAGGGCGATCTGCACCCTGTTTCAAAAGGGAGAGCCACTAGCAGCATCATCATCATCACAACTTGAAACAGTGGATGCTGAAGTGGAGCGAGGATCGCTGCTACCATCTCAGTTGGCCCTGTTTGAGACAAAAGCAATCTTCCGTCGATATTATATCTAACTCTATGCCGTCGATTCGATTTTTCATGCGGGAATTTCGGCTTTAATCAGCGTCGTTGGAAAAACCGAAAAGAACGCAGCAAGTGGCAATCCCGATCCCGCAAATAGCGATCCTATTAATGCAGTTGCTGACTTCGTATTAGTCGGTGCTGGTTGTTGTTTGACATTTACATTTACGGCAAGTCTGTATTAACTTTACCATGCCCAAGGCTGTACGCACAGGAGAGAAGCGATACACATGTGATGAATGCAACTTAGCCTATGTAAGGAAATCTGAATTAACAATGCACATGCGTGTACACTTTGGAGAGAAGCCGTTTAAATGTAGCGATTGTGTGATGGCTTTTAGAAACAATTCTGCTTTAATAATGCACAGTCGTGTACACACTAGAGAGAAGCCCTTTAAGTGTGGCGAATGCGACGTGGCTTTTTCGCAAAGATCTGGCTTATCATATCACCTTCTTACACATAGTGGCGCCAAACCTTTTCAGTGTGACGAGTGTCTTGCAGCTTTTAGGCAAAAGTCGGGACTACAGTCTCACAAACTTCTTCACAGTGGAGAGAAACCGTATACTTGTACTGAGTGTGGCATGTCTTTCCGGCAGTCATCCACGTTGACATCGCACATGCGTCGACACAGTGGACAGAAGCCATTTAAGTGTGACGAGTGTAGCAAAGCTTTTGTGAAGAAATCCGATTTGACAAAGCACAAGCGTGTACATACCGGTGAGAGACCGTTTAAATGTGATGAGTGTGGCCAGACTTTCAGGCAGAAGGATTACTTGAAAACGCACTCTGTAACCGTACATGGTGGGGAGAAGCCTTTTCCGTGCGATTTGTGCGGTCTTCGTTTTGGGCAGCAGTCTAATCTGAGATCGCACATGTTTGTACACAGTAAGGAGAGACCACATAAGTGTAGCGAATGCAGCAAGACTTTCCGATGGAAAAATGATATGAAAAAACACATGCTTACGCACACTGATACCCCAGAAGAAGAATTTTGTGCTACTGTCTAAGACGCCAATTACGTAAGAAAATCCAACTTCAAAGTGCTCTACGTATAGGTTTGGTTTTTTTCTCTCGTCGAACTAAAAAAAAAAAAAATGGACGAAGCGGTGGAAATTTGCACGAAAATTGTCTGCAGCAGCCTTCCGCTCGCTGTCCAGCGTTGTACTGATTCTTCTACGGGGATTAAGACAGTCCCTATAGGAATGGGTAGAATGATTTTCGGGAACTAGTTCCCATTGGTAAATTTTTTTGGTCTAAAAATCAGTAACACCTCTGCGTAACTTCCAGAAGCAATCAGACTTTCTTGAAGGTAGTGATGCTGATATGAAAGTAAGTGAAATTACTGCATCAGCGATCCCGTGAATAAACATCGTAAACGGCAGCCGCAAATGAACATTTGCACAAAACAAACTTCACATCACTTGAACATAACTTCTCTCTAAACCTACTTGAATAGACTGCCACGCAATCAAATTCTTAATGGCGTGAATTTTGGCATCATCGTCACATGCACACACCAAGGATGAGGCATGAGCGAGGGGAACGAGACAGCGAGAGACAGAGAAAAATGTCAACAAAGAATTTGACCTTTCTACTTTGAGTGAAAAGTAAACAAACGCCGCTCGAACTCATACACACACGCGCGCGCAAGCCACTAATAGAAAAAAATTGAGAGGTGTGCGCCAGCGCCATATAAAAAAAATTGGAAGCTTTGAAGGACACTGTCGATCCTATGAGTTGGCAGTGGATTCTTGGAAAAGAGTTTCAATGGGTGGTGGGTTGAGAAGTAAACAAATTGCAACTTCTAATTAAGGAGTCAGGATTTTTGATCTTTCTGTGTACGAGCTTACAGCCCCGAGTCGCGATTTCAAGTTTATTCCTGTACTAGCTTCAGTGGACTTCGACACGATAGGTTATCTGGCGGCTGATGTGCTGCCAGATCAGACTCCTTGAAGGATACACCTTCGACACAGTGACGACGCTGAAATTGCAACAGAAGATTCTCGAAAAACCACCTCGGCGAAATCTATGTGACACGTGGAGAGATTGAAGCCCTTCGGAGTCTGCGCAATAGTAGACTACACACCTCACTATATTAAAGGCCGATAAGGCTAATCTCACCGTGGTATGTAGCAGCACGATGCAGAGGGTGTTTGACAAAATTTCTAATTCTAGGATATTGAAACGGAGCCGAACGTGGGCAATAGACCTTTGAACGAGTTTGTATTTGGCCTTGAAAGGCTTGAGCGAGAAGGAACTTTAACGACGTAGGAATTTGAAGAGCTCAAACTTTCTCTACTTTCCAGATAATGGCGCCTAAAGATGATAGACCACTCCGCATCAACACTTCTGCCAAAGGGGGAAGTTATGTCCAAGTCACGAGTAGGATGAAACACTGACGAGTTATAATCTATAATATATAAACATTTTGTTGCAGGAGCAACGAGAAGGAAAGATCGGTGTGATCACTGTCAACACTACTGTCAACTGTCAACACAACTAGAGAAAGCGAAGCTTTCAGGTTCCGAGACCACTGGAAACTGTTGGCAACAATTCCCTATTCCTTAGGGCCGACTGACCCCATGTTCAACTCCTGTTCACATGGATCCCTTCACTGCTACAGTCCTCAAGGTTCTCACTCGAGCATTTGCTACTACCACCAAGATCTGCGCCAGCTACGGCTCCAGGCACCTGACACCTTCGACGCTCACTGCTGCGACCCTCCTACTCACTAGGGCTTCTGCGTGCTGCCAACAAGGAGCTGCATCTTTGCCTTGGCTTCTGGGTATGAGCTCAATGCTGGAGCATCCATGGAAACCACAGGAAAAATGACAACTAGTGAGAATGAGATTATGGTGTCATTTGACATTGTAAAACTATTCCCCAGTCTGCGCCAACAATTCATGCTACATATGCTGGAAAAATCTGCAAGAAAGTTTACCATCGAAGAGTGTGAATTTGCACGGGGCTGTGCTATGTGTGGAAGTGGTCCGAATCGACACAAAGTAGTTAAAAACATCCGTTCTCTAGGAAAAAGAGATGGAAAGTGAATTGAAAGCAGTCCACAATACACCCGAGGGAATATTTTGTGACCCATGTGGCGAGTGATAGAACGTGTATATTGGTGAAACACAAAAGGGTGTTGTTGAGAGTGAAGCGACACATGACGGATACCCAAAACAAAGTGGTAACCAATAGCTTAGCATCTCACAACATGGACACCTCTCACAAGACTGCATGGGACAAAACTTCAACCCTGCTAGTATCTAATTCAAAAAAATGAAAAACACTTCAGGGGGTTATCTGAATCTCTTGCAATCCAACACGAATTAAGGACAGGGCACCCCATAACGAACCTCCATGAGCCAGCTATTCATGCAATAAAATACTGTGTCAACAGATGATTTAGTGAAGAACTCACTTTACATTGCAACCACAGCATCGACAGGACAGTGGGCCTACTGATTACAGGGGGCCACGGGAGTGCCAAGTTTGAATCGCTCCGCGCTTAAAACGTTCCTTCTATGGTGGAAGTGTGTACAAGTGTATAGACAGTAGTTCACACATTTTTGCTGCCTGACTCATGCCTATCAAAAATGTGCGATACTGAAGAGTATTGACTTTTTGAGTTTAACCGTCGTTTGTTTATGTTAGAGAAAAATGTTTTTTGTATTGAAAAGTGCTTCACGTTAAGGCGTAAGAAAAAGGGTATCACTACAAGCAGAATGCATCACAACTCGCACGTAACCTATATCTTTTTCACATCATCATACAAATTGTTAACTATACTGTACTGGTATTTTTTTAATGTTCTTGATTGGTCGTGGGACTTATTTTAGCTCTTGCTTGGTGCCCGGCTCTAAAAATTGTTCGTTCATGTGAAGGCGGCATTGTTATCAAAATCTCTCTGTTCCTTGGTGTTTAGGGGTATCTTTTTTGTGTATATGGAAAATCTTCAATAACCTGCCAACGTGGGAGAAACTTACACACTAGTAGTAACCACTGCGCGAAGCTGCGACGCTTTTGTTGGTTACTGCAAACGCTTTGGGGTGGTTACCAGTACACGTAGGGTTGGTTATGGGGTGGTTACCAGTAAGCCTTTGGTTGGTTACTGGGACACTTTGTGGTGGTTACTAGTACACTTTGGGGTGGTTACCACGATGTAAAGACAGATTTTCCTAGTGCTTATTGCATCAACAGAAGACTTTTTAACTATAGAAGGAACTGAAAGAACGGCAACAAAAGGGAGAGAAACACTTCGCCATGAAAAATAAAAAGTTTAAAAGCCTATGCCAAAAAAAATCAGCACAAAGTCGTAGTTCGTCATCTATGATTACTTTTTTTTATGTGAACATGGTGTGTTCTCAGAAACTGGGAGGAACTACTCACTGAAACCGAATATAAACCTGACTTGAATGCATACTAAGACTGTACCGAACCAAACAAACCAAACTGAACGTGGCCGAAGTGAGGATGTTTGGTTCGTTGTTCGGCCTTTCAAAAGAAAATTTTAAACGGAACGTATTTCTACTTCTAACTGACCTATTTTTTTGTTTCAAAACACCATTTGAAGGTTTTCCCCCAGCATTCTGATGGTTAAGGTTGCACCGATATCGAACATGTTGTCAAAATTTGCCGATAGCGGTACCGATATCCAAAATTGTATCCCTAATTTTTGATAAAAGGTGTAGTTTTCTGCAAAAGTCCAAGAATTATTAAAATAAAAAAATTTTTAAATAATAACCCACAGTTAAAACATAGCTAGGAAGATAGTCAGTGATTTTCTGAGCAAAACGCCGCGAACCGCATGTCGTAATCTCGAACGGTTCCAGGGTTATCGATATTTCTACGAAAGTTGCCGAGACCGATACTGCAAATATCGGCTGCCGGCCGATCAAGTATTGGTATCGGTGCAGCTTTACTGATGGTTCAAACAACAAGTTCCTAGTTCTAACTGTTCAGAAGTTAAAAGAGCAAATGTAAAGGTAGAGGAGACTTCTTTATGCTCCAACCGAGTTTCCATATCTGTGCACTTGCAAGTTCATGTGAACTTAGCTTTATTTATTAAGAAACTTGTACTTTGATAAATATGTGAACCTTTGTGAACTGAGTTGTTTATATTTTATTTTAAAGGTTGTTGGTTTGGGTACACTTTTGTTTGGTTTGGAAGTGGTATTGGTCTCATTTAAAGGGCAATTACATCCATTTTGACATGCATGTTTTCCTTTTGGATCACTTACACAATTACTAAACTCTAAGAATTGCGGTAGAAATACGTTACGTACGTCCGATACAACAATTTAATAAGTGCATCATCAAAACACGTAATGGGTAGCGCCATTGTTTTGCGCAGAACAACCGAAATTAATGCCGGCAGATGGAGCTGTTCTGTTTCGACTCAGCCGACGGAAGCCAGCTCTGTAGGGTGTGAGTAGCTCAAGCTTTTGACGGCCTTAGCTGGCAATACTGTTGTGCTGTTCGCTTATTACCATGGGAAAAAAGGGAGGGGGTCAAACACAGACTTGTCTTCGAATCTACTCGAGCCAAATAATTTCATTTGAGAATGAAGGATTTATTTTCATTCAGGTACTTCCTTGCAACAAATGCATTCGGCTTGTGTCCGGATGCAGCTCCAACACGTTCACGAATTTGGGCAGCCAATATCTATAGGTATGGCCCTCTTGCGAACTAGAAACAAAAATCCTCATTTTCAATTGAAGTTATTTGGCTTGAGTAGATTCGAAGACAAGTCGATGTTGCCCCCTCCCCCCTTTTTTTTTCTTAAAATAAGTAATAAGCGAATAGCACGACAGTAGTGGCCATCTAAGGCCGTCAGACGCCTGAATAACTCACAGCCAGCAGAGTTATCTCGGAGGGCTTATGTCGGCATTAATTTCGGTTATTCCGTGCGAAACAATGGCGGTACTCACTACGTGTTTAGTGATGTAGTAGTTAAATTGTTGTATCGGACGTACGTAACGTATTCCACCTGCAATTCTTGTGTTTAGTTTTTGTGTAAGTGATCCAAAAGTAAAACATGCATGTCAAAATGGATGTTTTGTTCAGATCTGCTAAAAAATTTGTGTTAGGTACAGCCGCGTACTGAAACTTGATGTAATGAAAATAAAGACGCACCTGAGATTACCATCCAGGGTTATGAGTTAACAAGAAGAACCAAGTGAAGAGGTGGTTAGTAATGCTGTACATCGCTCATTTGTTGATCGCACTTTTTTTGACCTCAATACTAATGTATGAAGAGCTGCTGGGTCCACATACATGCACATAAAAACACATCATTATTGATTGTGTTAACAGGAACCCCAACAATCTGAAATAAGATGTGGCCCTGGTTACTGCCATTCATAGACACTTGTTGACACTTTAAAATGTTATGCATGGCGACCTCAACTACCCAACGTAAACTGGAAGAGAACGGGCCAAAAATGATGACAAAATTATTGAAAAATCGCTCCATGCTGCTATTGAAGATGCATATAGATCTATCACAATTTGTGGAGCAAACACCAGACAAGGCAGTAATGGGAAAGAATCTCTCCCTTACATGAGTAACTGATGTCCCCGACCTTGTCACATACATCCCATATCATCAACCAGTGAGTCACAGTGATCACAAAATCATCACAACCATTGTCACCATTAAACAACCTGTCAATACTACACAAAGCATACTCACGAAAAGCTATCGAAAAGCCAACTGCAAAGGAATTACCGCAGCAACGTTTTAAGTTTTGAGGTAGGATGGAATGAACTGAAAACCCTTATATCTTGCAGTGAAAAAAACCTATGTACCTGTAAGCAATTATACCACATGAAAATATTAAGAATTCATTAGCAAGGAAAAGAAGAAAGCCAGGACTTAGTACACCAATAGTGCCACCGACAAATCGTATGACACATAAAACTGCAAGAAATAAATGCACTTGTGCAAGTGCTGCAAAGCAAAGCTATCACTGGCAGATCCTTCAGACAAGAAAAGACAACCCTAAAATACTTCATAAATACAAACAGTAAAAAGAACAATAACATCCTTAAAGACGCCTTGTCACTAAGGCTGTACCGAACCGAACATGGCCGAACAGAGGGGGTTCGGTTCGGTGTTCGGTCTTTAAAACGCAAAATACGAAACCGAACATATTTTCGCTTCTAATCGACGGATTTTGATGTTTGAATACACCATTTTGAAGGTTTTTTCTGTTGGTCCGAACCAAAAGTTCTTAGCTCTAACGGTCCAGAAGTTATAAGGGAAGATGTGAAAGTAGTGGAGATTTTTTTTATGTTTAAACAGAGTTTCAACATCTATGGACTTACAAGTCCATGTGAAAATACCTACATTTGTTAAGAAACTTATACTCTGATGAATCTTTGTGAACTGAGTTCTTTTACATTTTAGTTTACAATAGATTGGCTTGGTACATTATTTCTGTTCTGTTCGGTTCGGACATGTTCGGTGTTCGGCTTATTTAAGGTTTGTTCGGTTTGGTTTGGTTCGGCTGACAAATTCTTGTTTGGTACAGCCTTACTTGTCACAAACAGAAAATCGTACAAATTTATCGTGGCACCATCTAGCAGCGGTGATAGCGTTAACCTGTGCAGCTAGCTCCCAGGTGCATGAGGACGTACGAAATTTTGACACCATAATTCAAGGAGGCATTGTGTGTTAGTTTCTTTAAAAAAAATGGCATTGTAGTTTCCTTCACTTTATGCAAGCAAGTGCTAGATAGTACTAGATGGTGCTAGATTCTGCAGACTTTCATTCCGTGACAATCTGCCTTTAATGTATGAAACTCGGGACAGAAGTATTACTACAGATGCCCCCAGAAAAGATAACGCCTAAAAAATACCACATGAAACACACACCCCCAGAAAAAATAAGCCTTGAAAAAAATACCATCGGAAGAAATACCCAGGAAAAACCAAAAATATTAAATTGCATCAAATAACAAATATTACACAAACATTACAGAAAAAAATCATCCACTTGTGTGACATCATCAAAAAAGTAGAAGAAGTTGGAGTTTTGGAATGAGGAAGAATGGGAAAAAAGTTTTACCAAGAGATGGCTCTTACCTCGTAAATACTTTTGGGTAGCATATATAAACCTTTTGGATTGTGTTATAACTTACTCCAAATGTGATATAGCTGCACAATAATAACAGGAACTCCTGTCAATGTGAATAAACACTTAGTGTTTGCACGTCTATTTTTTAACTGTTTACTATTAGAAAGTTATTATCCTACATATTATCTTAGGGATTCACAGACACTAAGGCGACGAACACTTAGGCGACAAAGCCATTAATTTCAAAACTTTTGTACACTAAGCGACAAAAATTGGACACCTAAGTGACGAATTGGTTAGTAAATTAATTTTAAAAAATGGTTTATTTTGTGTGTATGGTTAAGGGATGATTAAAAGCTTTAGATTCTATTGAAAAAAACATATGGTTAATTTCAAATTATTTTGTCAATTGTAAACTTTTCAGGCAATCTCGGGTCTTTATCATTTGACCTTGGGTGTTGAGGAGATTAGTTGCTTAAAACAGTGGGTCTCAGTCTATGTTAATTTACATTAAACAAAATTATACAAACTGGATTTGGGGTATGTTTTCCGGGAAAATATTTTCCAAGGGGTGTATTTTCCTGGGATATTTTGATTGGCGCAGAGATGTTTTTCCTCGGGGTATTTTTACCTAGCTCCTCATCATCATGTTGAACATGCATGTATCGTAAGTGAATTCATTAAACATCATCTGGTTAGAGTATGGTGTGTGCCTTCAAAGGCATTATTAAAAATTAAACCACGGCTGTGACGTCACGCTAACTCAATGCGATGCTAAATTTCCGTTGGTTAAATCCCGTTAACCAACACCGGAAGTGTGCGTCATCGCAAAAAGTGTGAGTTATCAAGTTACCCCACACTTTTGATGATAACCCACACTTTTGACACTTCCGAATCACGCGACCAGGAACGCACACACTAACAACCAAATACAGCGTGCAAAAAAAAAAACGTAAAGCAATAAAAACGTGCAAAACCAATTAATTAAAAGGAATGATAAAAACCCCATCCCTGCAAAGTCTTATAATTATGTCAGGCCCGTAACTAATCTATTCGCTCCACGTTAACTCCCCCCCCCCCCGTCCCTTCACAAACTAAAATGCAATGACCTTCATTCATACCGATACCCTATTACCGTAGTTTTAAAACAATTCTCAAACTACAAACACTCAAAATGAATTACATACCTTCCTAGAATGTCATTCTATCCCTGCGGCCTCTTGTCGAAGTTCTATCCCTCCGAAAAGCTTCGAAAACACAAGCACGCTGGCTAGCGAGAAATATGGCGAAACGACGCTTCGTCTCCTTCCTACCCACTCCCCCCACAAACGGTCGCAAAGGACTCGTTGGTCTACCAACCACTCCACCCCCCGTAAAATAAAATGGAATGACCTGCATTCATATCGAGTTATTTCCACAAAAAACAAACACGTTTTAATCAAATACGAGTTAGCTCGACGTTCCAACTGTGGTTTAAAACAGTTATTGGCAAGAATCTCGCGGTTAACGGTTTTTAACCAATGGGTGCCATTATTGGCACTGCTCTCGTATGCTGACGCCCTCGACCTTTGCATACTCGAGCAGTGCCAATAATCGCACCCGTTGGTTAAAAACAGTTAACCGCTCGCTTCTAACGAATAACTATTACTTAATCGTCAAGAGATCAAGTTGTCCGGTTTACGTTAATTACCAAAGCATTCAAAACTAACTCTGGTTTGTCGTGGAATGCCACAAAGTATAAGGTTAATGAATCTGGCTTAGACATTGGCTTCGGCACAATATAGACTCAAAATATGGACATTCTTTTTTAAGCGCTAACTAACAAACAAAACCACACAATTCCACCATAAACCATTTTTTGATATTCAGCAAAAACGTACCTTCAACAAACGGCAAGGAGTAACATTACAGTGACCACAGGTGGTCTTTATTTGCAACATGAATGTTAAGGTAACAATTGGCAAAAATATATTGTTTCAAGTTTCTGAGTAATTGTGGGGTTTAGTTTGGATTTATGTGGTTTTGTTACAAAAACCTCGTTTTTTCCTAACTAGGTTATCGCATCACTACATAGTATTATGGTTTTGGTCAAAACAAATGGAGAGGGGGAGGGGGGCGATTTTCATCCCCGGAACAGGAATTTATGAGGTTCTGTTTGGGACGACGCATTGGATTTGTGCGATTCTGCTCGAAATTCGTATTTTAGGATGCTCTTAGTTGATGGAATTTGAATGGATCTGAACGAAAAATGTGCACGCACTTACTACGTTACTATGGTGTCGCCCTCTACGTTTTGGAAAAGTGGATTTGTGTGGTTTTGTTTGTTAGCTCTTCATTTCAGCCTTGATGTTTATTTCTGCTCGTAGAAGGGACAATTTTTCCACCACTTGATGGGCACTTTCACCCATCCCGTGTTCCGGAATGCAAAGTATTTCGATTTCTGGAAATCAATAAAACTTTGGTCTATGCGCATTCAGATTCATTTTCAACTTCATGCTGCAGACTTGAGGTACGTTTCAAATCACATTGCAACAAACCCTCTAACCACAACCCCAGAAATTATTTGGAACAAAACAGTATCAACTGTGAAGAGTGATTTCTCAGTTTTACTGACTTCAATTAATTCGTTTACGTAAACTAAAAACGGAATAAGGCTGCTGAACAGCTTTTGACAGCACCCAGATGAGACTGGACCTTTCAAACGTAGCACTAGTTACAACCACAAACTGTTTTTTGTCCTGAAGGAAAGCATGATACCAATCAACAATTTGTTAGATGTGCCATAGTTTTAAGCTTCAAAACCAACAGGACGGGAGGAACCGAATTGAATGCTTTGCCATATGTAAGGTTACATGGTCAATGGTAGCTGCTTCATCAAGTCCAGTAGTAATGCTGTCTGTAATACCTATAAGCAACGGTTCACAATACGATCCAATTTGGAAGCCTGTAACCGGCTCTTTACATGAATACCAAGATGCAACAGGAAGCCAACACTTTCTCGTGCACCTTGCCATTACATGGCTGTAAGCGCGCATGTCCAATTTCCGCCTGAAACGAGAATTGGCCGAGCGTCAGCAGCAAGGCAAGACTCGGCCCCTATTGTTCAACCAGTTGGAACCGGATAACTACAATAAGGCTGGTCACGTGACGTAAATCCTGGCGGGAACTCTGCTCCAGCAGGTATAAAAGCTGGCAGGACTATGAGATCCCCAGTTGGTGTTGGTGAAACTCGAAAGGTTGCTCGTCTGAAACTATGCCAGACTTGACTAGGGCTGCAACCTGAGTCGGTGCCTAATATACATGATACTCTGTGTACAGAACCTCTAGCTGTGCGGTAAGGAATGAATTGGGCTTAAGATTACGCTTGATTTCAATCATCAACTCCCTTAGTAATTCTGTATTTTGGGGTGCTGCCGGGATTACCTAAATCTTCGGGATAGGAAATTCATGCTTTCCATACCTTCGGGATGGAAGAAACATGAAAATTCTTTGGTTGAAGATTTTGCAAATAATGTTTACTGGACCGCAGTGATCAAATAAGCGAAAATGTTTGGCTGTAAATAATTTTGGAGGTCAAAACCTCTTGAAGTTTTCAACCAAACTTGGAGTCAGTCAGTGGAGCACAGCCAGTGACCGCGTGCTAGGGTAAACTACAGTAGCCAGAAATTTTTGTGCAAGCCAAAGCCTTTGGATGTTGGAAATAAAAATGCAACCCACTTTCTTTTCCGTAAGGAATTTAAAGTAAAACAGTTATATTTAGTCGTGGGACAGCTACCCATTTGATAGTGAAAGACAAAATTGGGGATGCTTTGAGATCCAGCCAGTGACCGCGTTCTTGATCAACCTCAAAACGTCAGTTTTCGAGTAATTGATTAATTACAATTAATGACGCGAAGACAACCCCATTTCTTTTACGCAAGTAATTAACGTTAAACGGCTAGGCACTTTGTACACTCCACTGTGCACCTGCAAAATACTGAGTAATGGGAATTTATAAACCCATTACACAGACATTTGTAAGAGTGGAAAAGTGAAGGAGCGCACTTTGAAGCTACGCGTTGAAGGTGCCATTGAACATAAGTGAGCAAATCTGAGTTCTCATTATTTTGAAAGTATTGCCATTAGTAGACTTAAAGGACAAATACACCCATTTTGACATGCATGCTTTGCTTTTGGACCATTTACACAATAACTAAACACAAAAACTGCGGTAAGAATACGTTACGTACGTCCGATACAACAATTTAATTATTGCATCACAAAACACGAGACGGAGACCGCCATTGTTTTGCTGGAACGCGCAGAAATTAATGCCGACTGATGTCACTCTTCGATTTCGACTCGCAGCCGATTGAGATACCTCTATTGGCTGTGAGATCTCGAGCGTCTGACGGCCTTAGCTGACCGGCAGTTGTAGTGGCCAGCTTAAGGCCGTCGGACGCTTGAGCTCTCACAGCCAATAGAGCTATCTCAATCGGCTGCAAGTCGAAATCGAAGAGTGACATATGTCGGCATTAATTTCTGCGCGTTCTAGCAAAATAATGGCAGTCTCCATCTCGTGTTTTGGTGATGCAATAATTAAATTGTTATATCGGACGTATGTAACGTATTCTTACCGTAGTTCTTGTGTTTAGTTATTGCGTATGTGATCCAAAAGTACAGCATGCATGTCAAAATGGATGTAATTATCCTTTAAGAATACGAAATTTGCGAAATTGCAGCATATTTTGGGTTGAAGTAGAGTTACTTTGCAAACCCGACGGCAACAAACTGAAAAGACACGTCGTCAAAAAAAAAAGCCGGAACACAATAAGTTTTTTTCCATCAGCAGAAATTACGTGTTTCGTGGCTTGTATTCGAGCGAAAAATCCCTTCTCAGATGAAAATAATAAGTCTAAAATGCGGAATATTTCTAGCGATGGAGAATTCACGGAAAAAGGCGAGGACTGCACCCCTAGTCGAAGACTTGGGAGAGGAGTTGGATGGCTCTTGGAATGAAGACCAGAACATTTTTGAGCCGGAATTTTCGGACCTGGAAAGAAGTTCTTCCCCACCCGTACCTGCACGCTCAGGTATAGACAATAGGAGTGAAAATGACGAGTTTCATGTAGATTTTCGCAATTGGGCTGAAAATTGTCCAGTACCTGTCAACTTTCGGGACACATTTTTTAGACAGTTGGAAAGCTGTCTAATTACGAACCGAAATGGAGTGAATAGCATCTCGCAACCTAGAACTGTCTCTCAACAGAACGAGAACGTAAGGAGGCCATCCGTCACTCCACACCTTCCACTTCCAACAGACGACAAAATCGTGCTGTTGAAGCTGGCAAAAATGCACGGAATACTCATAGATGTGACTCACAGGGAGCGATCTTGAAAAATTATATATGTTTTATCAGTAGGGTGATGAACGGAAAATAGACGAAGTGACTGAAGACAAGTAGTCGAGTGTGTAGCCTTACATTATTCTTCGGATGTTTGGGCATGAAAAGTTGTGAAATTTGGACTCTGGGCGTGTATAATCGTCGTGTGAGTCACGAAGTATTCTATCTCCATTTTTCACAAAAATTGAGATAACAGTTCTAAACTATTCTTTCTCCTAAAAACTACCTTTTTTACAATGAATAGAGTGACCTTGAGGATCTGCAAACTAGGAATGGGTCAGTAAAGTTCTGTTCTAATTCCCATCTTCATGTATCATTGAGCGTAGAATTATTCTAACTCCACCAACCAATTACAAGTGCTTGTTTCACGTCACGTGACTGCAGCCAGCATGGCCTCCGTGAATGCAGCAGAATCGTCACCATCGAGGAAAATGAGGATAAAATGGACGATTATACCCCAGAAATAACCTATTATTCAAGTGAATATGCAGAATATGAACCTGGTAAGAAAATATTTCTAGACTGTAAAGTTTAAAACAGCACAGATTTCATCTCACCGCTAAAATAAGTCCGAGAAATAGCACGTGCTGTTATAAACGTCATGAAAACGCGCCAATTTTGTTGTATCTAACAATCAGTTTATTGTTTTCATTTGTCGTTTTTAAGCAATATCGGAATTGAAGGGATTACACGAGGGTTCCCATACTTGTAACCCTCGTGTAAGGCCGTCACAATATTTTAACGACTCAGTACTAAGTTAGTTGATTATAACTAGAGGAAGCCCGTGCTACGCACGGCTGGTCTTCAATGCACCATTTGTGATACTGGTACGGTTTGGTTGCTCATGTCTATGTCCATGTTTCACCGAATTGAGTTTCTTCTTCGTGGCTTTGGTGGCAAGCCAATTTTTGCGCACACTGACTAACAAACGCTGATTTTCGTTCAGTGAGCTCACCCAATCAGTGCATCCAGTGGCTCAAATCACAGAATTCACCATTTTTAAAATGTGTGCGCTTAACTGACTTCACATGCAGGGGTCCGTATAGGAAGGGTAAGGCGAGTAAGGCACCCGCCATGGGCGCCGTACTGAATTGCTGCCAACCGTGTAACCGTGGAAGTGGGTGGTAATGCACAAATACTTTTTTTTCACTGATGGCTTTGCACACAAGTTCACAGCTCTGTCAGAAGAGATGCTTGGCTTCGTAATTTCTGGATGTTTTCTTAACTGATTATTCGTTTTTTTTTAATGATCAGATAACCGAAAATCGAAATTAAAGGAAAAAAAGAAACCGTCCGTAATTTGTAAAAGTGCAGTGCATAGGTGTTGTTAACTTCCTTGCATGGTACTATGTAGCCGTGGAAGTGGGTGCTGGGTGGTGATGGCGTATATATTTTATAACGGATGGCATGGCACACAAGTAATAGAACTAGATTATATTATATTATAGTTAGTATTTTATTATGTAAGCCTCAATACAACAACGGTGAATTTTTTTCTTAAAATGGAGAGCCTGGAGAAGGTTCGCCTAGAGGCGAGGGCGTCTCTCAGTTGGTTCGCCTGGTTGGGGGGGGGGGGGGGCCTCTTACTTGGTTAGCCTTGGGTGCCAATGAGGTTAGCTACGGACCTGTTCGCATGACACAATATTTCGCTGGGAAGTAAAGAAATAAGTTTTCGTAGAACAAAGTTGAAGTCTTTAGCATGGTGGCTTTGGTATTTTTCTTTGTGGGAGAGGAAGAAAGTAAATCGGCAGCATAACAATGCCTCACTGTTTTCTTTTTTATTACAGAGGTCTTATTGTTGCCGACTACTTTGCAAGAGAAGGGCCTTAGGGCTTCGGGCAGATGACCAGGAGTGGTTAACGCTCGTTAAACCCTTTGAAACCCTTTGCAAGATAAACAATGATAAGCCTGGCGCTCTGCAGTAATTGTTACAATCCACTTTGAAACAATTCCGCTCAGTTCTGAAAGCCCACATCTACGAAATAAATAAGACATTGCATCGATAAATAAATAGGCCAGGCCTCGAAATTAACGATGCAGCTTAGTTTGACTTAAAACTGTATGCTTTTAGCTGAAACAGGATGCTTTCATTTTACCCATCAACGCTCAACGGTTTAGACGATAGTTTTAAATACATAGCACGTGCACAGAGAATGAAAGGGATTAAAGTGATTGTTGTGACCTTTTATTTTCTTTATTGCCGTTTCTTTTCTATCCAGAATTATCATGTAGATAAATAAACCCTGTGGTTAAGTAGGCCTAACGATGTTGTTTTAATTACAACATACTCACAGTCATTACCATAGTTTAAATATTCCATATGAAATTAAAAGAAATACTCATAATTAGTTACTGCAATGGCACTAAAAATTACTAATTATTGGTGGTAGAATTATGATAATTTGGTTAATAAACAGTTTATTAGTAACTGTGGGAACTACGTCTTGTAATACGACAGTACTAATAGAATAAAAATGGAGTAAGAATATTTTCATTCTAACTTTAACAAATTTAGAAAAGTGGATTTATTCTAACCCCAAACTGAAAAAGCCCCCCCACCCTCAACTAAAAATGCCAACGAAATAATGTATGCACCATAATAAAGTGCATAAAATTAGGAATATTTAAAGCCAATTGTAAGTTTGTATCTGCATAAAAATTACGTCATATTGCAGATCAAAACTTCAAACGCATTTATCTCAAAACAGACTAGATGTGAGTTAGAATACTTTGTGACTCACACGACGTAATGGTTGGATACATTTGTGGTTTCATGTGGACTAAACCAGTAATTCAATACTGCAGTGTCTGAAAGCTTACAGGAAAGTTTATTTGTGCTCCGTTGTTGTTTTGACTTCGGATCATTTAAACCTTAAGCATCAGACGAGTTCGTTTTTGTTTCCTAATCGTGCTACTTTGGCATACCATGCAGTTTAGATTAGCTTGTTTTAACGTTTGGAATCTTTATCAACTCCGGTTTGCACTAACCAATACGGAAACAAACCCTTTAATCGTCAGTCTAAGTCTTGCATCTGGCGTTTGCCGATTGGTATTGTTGCATCAAGGAGCGGTCCTTATGTAAACGTCAGCATGAACTCCCATGTTAAACGTCAAACTTTGAACTCCTGTATTTCCGCTCAGAATTGATATAGACCAACGAAATTCGGTATTTGGGGTCGTGTCGTAACTATTTCACCACATTCAAATTTTAATGAAATCAATCGAAACGTTCGGTGTCCACAGTATGGCCATTTCCTGTTGTTGTTGTTGTTGGGACTCTTTGCCGACACCTGGAGATCGAACCACTGAATAGATTTTCAAGTTCTATAGCTTAAAGGCACATAAATCCCTCCGTTCTGGCCGCTTTACTCTGCGTCACTTACGCTAAAATATAGTTCAAACGACCGCAGCGCGCATTGCTCTACGACACTAGACATACTCATTTCGGGGCCGCTGCAACGTGACACATCGTACGACCAATTCGCAAACTTGAGCGAAGGATTAATTATCCTAACTCCAGGGCCGCGGCTTGCCAGCGATGTGGCGGGAGTTACATACCGCTCGGACCGAGCCGTTTAAAACAAGCCTAATATCATTCACGCGCCACTACTGACATCTGCATCGTACCCTTAGACCAGCAAATGAAAAGTAAATCAGTTTATATAAAACTATTTCCGGTAATGTACCGAGTGAAACTGTTAAAACATACCGGAGGGAGTTATGTGCCTTTAAAACGTAGGTATGGATAAGGCCTAGGGCCTTTCGCAGGCTATTTTAATGTAACTACAATATTCTTGAGACGGAAGCCAAATGGGCTAGAACATTTGCTCTCATCTAGAGATGGAACCAATAAACCGATTTTCAATATTTATAGCTTAAAATGTAGGTATTAACACCAACCAGCACCTTTTGAACACGATTTTAATTTGACTGCAGTATTTTCATCGGCAGAGTATTTATAACAGCAGAGCACTGGGCAGAAATCATTAAGTGGAGTAACACATTTTTGCAAATCGAGCTAAAATTCTGAAATTTGGTACAAGCCTCTACCCCATCCCAAAGCTTTAGCAACAAATTCTTGCAGATCAAGCTAAACACATGAAATTTGGTACACAAGCCTTTCTTAGTAGTACAAATCCAGCCAGCCATGGACCCCCATGAAATACCCGCAAAAGCCCCCTGTGCCCTTCCTTGTTCCCTCCCGAATGCTTGACCAACAAATTATTGCACGTCGAGCTAAAGGCTTGAATTATGGCACACAAGTTGTTCTTAGCAGTACACATCGAACCAGCCATGGAACCCCCATTTCCCCCCAATCTGCGCATTTACAAGTTTCAAGGTCGGCTGGGGTGGTAGCTGCGTTCCTCGACCAACGAAATTCGAGCTTGAAATTCGCAGCGAGGAACGTAGCTGCTGTCTCGGTTGGCGTTGGGTACACGAAACAATATCAAGTTAATGATTGTGTCGTCACAAACCGGAATGATTCTCGTATTTTAACATCACAATTTATAATTGTCTAGGCTATGCCTTATTATTTTGCTTCGGCGATCTATTGTAATAATTAATTTTAAATTTTACCGCATTAATCTTTTAGATTTTTGATCTCATGATAATTATTACAAATTGGTGCATGCACACACAGAGATGAAACGTCATGAATATTGCAAGCGCGCAAAGCATCGTCAGTAAATAAAGTTAACAATTATTCAACAGAAAATCTCCTAGACGTCACATTTTAAAACGGATTTTTAGCAAGGGATTGACTAATGGTAAGGAAATCAGACCTTTGGGGCCGTACTTGATGTGGTGGATCGAGAAGAATGGCGCTGGGAGTTATATCCCTTTAAAAAATGCTTAAGCGTATAAAATACGGATGTAAGCCTTAAAAAAACTTGAAGCACTAAAGGAACAGATATGAGAAAAGGACATGTAAGTCATCAGCATTAACTAATACGTGTAAAAGAAGTCCTAACAAAAGTTGTTTAACTTTGAGTTTGAACTACGCCCATTTAAAGGTGATGAGGTGACGGCATAGCGATGAAAGCGTATGGTGTTTTTTGAATTCAAAGTGCTGTTACGAGCTCTCTAATAGCCCGAAATGGACATGCTTACATTGCTTAGGATATTCTGAAAGATAGAAATTATTTTTTTCCGACAATCCTAATCGAAATTTTTGATATTTGGAAGGAACCATCCTATGCCCATTTAAAGGCAATAAGGTAACGCCACAGCGACGAAAGCGTAAGGTGAGTTTCAAAATCAATTTGTGAGCTCTCTAATAGCCCGAAATGGACATGCTTACGATATTCTGAAATATAGGAAATCTATTATTTCCGTGACTCATAACCAAAACTGTTTAACTTAGCTAGGGACCGACCTGCGCCCATTTAAAGGTAACGAGGTAACAGCATTCATGAAAAAGTGAACAATTCTTCGGCTCTGCCGCCTGACTAATGTGACAAATCGGAACAAATAGAAGTTCGAAAACATGGACACCAAGTCCAACAAATCTTGTATACTATATTTAAGTGGAAAATAAGCGCGCAAAGGATCATATACTGCGGGATGCAGTAACTATAGTTAATTATTATCCAACAGAAAACCTCCTATAGACGCCACATTTTAAAACGGATTTTACCAAGGAATTCACTAACGGTAAGGAAATAGACCTTTTGGGGCCAAATTCGATGTGGAGGATGGAGAAAAATGGCGCTGGGAGGAATGTCCTTTTAAGTCCCTTGGAATCATGTAGTATTTAGGCTTATGTTCTATCTCAATCGGCCTTACTTATAGCTACGAAACAATTTTCGTGGTAGGTGGGGGAACGGGGGGTCAGTATTTTTGGCTTCGGTTATGTTTTAGCTGTAAATTTCGACAAAAATCCAATGATGATTCTAAATCTATGTACAGGTAGGCGACAACGAGTTTGTCCATACAACAATGAAAGGCACTAACAATGAAGCTCGCAGTTCGTGGACAGAACAGTAGGGCATTGTTGCCAGTCTTTGTACGCAGTAGCCTATACGCAGGTTAACATGGATAATTAAAAACAATGCTAAGGCTCAATTTATTTCGTAGTCTTTTAGTTGTTACAAAAAGAATATGCCGAGTTACGTTGATTAAAATCAGAATAATAATGCAATCAAAATAAACATGAAGGTTATCCATCCTTGCCTAAATTTGAGGTCGGCAGATTAAATTCAGCCAACCAAATTCACGTATAAAACAAAGTTTACTCTTCGTGCCTATTTATTGCTAACAAATTAAAATCCGCCACATCACTAACAATAACAACACTTAAAAGAAATAAAAGTCATTTATAGTCTTAGATTGTTTAACAAGACCTCCTGTAGCTCTTTACGTTATTTTACAAACTAAGAACTAAGAGAAACGAAACTGCAGTAAAAAGATAAAAAACTATCGTAGCATCCTAGGGCTACAGACCCATCCAGACGAAAAAGGAAAAAAAACATGGCGTGTTATCTTGTTCGATTCCTGGCTACATAATATCACGTTTTTTTTTTTTTTAATTTAGATTGCCGCGTAGTGAATGGCTTTCACTGCAGTCCTAGAAGGTTGTTTGTTTGTGTAGAACTTATGGAGATCTGTTTAGAGGCGATTTAGTTTTTCTAACATTCTGTACAACAATGCTGCAAACACGCTAAAAGCACGGCCCTGACTACTGTAATGAAATTCATTGTTAAAATCGCCATTGTTGAGTAGACAAACTCGTTGTCGCTTACTGTACAATACTGCATTTAAATGCTAACACGCGACGAGCTGCAAATAAGCGCTGTTAACTCGTACCCTAAACCATTGTTAAAAGAAGCGTGAGATCATACATTATAAGGTGAATTACCAAGTAAACGAAGGAAAAATGGTGTTAAATTCCCATGAAAATTGCAACCAAGCGTAGGTAAGCCGATATTTATTGGAGGCATTTATTGTAAGCATCTAAAGTGTGATAAAACTTTTCTAACGCAGTGGGATTTATTGATGCGTTAGGAACCCACCGAACTGTTAAATAAGGTAGATAAAGGAAGCCGTTTCAAAGTACATCAAGATCTGACTGAACACAAACTAGCGCATATGGGACACAAAATGTTGCCAAAGGTATTCATTGCGTAGAAACTCATAAAATCAAAGGCTTAAAAGCAAATAATTTAGTCGAGGGACCTCAAAAGTGAAGGGTCGTCTCACATCCATGTTAAACAGGAACTCGATACCGTTGACTAGCAGTGGGCTTTGACGTCATACGACTTGTTCAACTGTATGAAAGAGGCTAATACCGTACACAATATTGCCAGATCGTTAGTGAAAACTGAAATGTGACAATCCACGTATCAACATCGTGACAAGCTGATGGAGGTGTCTGGTTTAACATCACAGGTTTAACATGCACAGTGAGAAAGAAGCAAACATCAGTGTTCAATGTGTCCAGCTCTTTGATCATATGTCGGGTTTAACATCACAC
>JAHWFP010067038.1:0-20593 GCA_023313725.1 Lithobius niger | reverse complement strand
GCTTTGCAACTCCACCTCTTATGGACTGGATACAGTACCACTTTGACGGGACAAGTCAATTGCATATGCTTTGCAACTCTATACATGCACAAACGGACTACGCTCAAATTGAACTAGAACTGTGGATTCCATTACTCCTTGCAAAAGATTCCATTATAACCTTTCAGGAGACCTGTGTTAATCGATTCATCATAACCCCCCCCCCAAACTGGGCTTTCAACAAAACCTTATGACAACGCCACAACTTCTCAACGTTTACTGCTCCGACTACAACGGTACGACGTTACCGTACTTTAGCTTTTATGTTTAGACTAGACAACGAAATCAGTGTTAGCTGCTTTATCAAGGTACCACAGCAAGACCAGTGTGATGGAAACTAACGATACATAACACAATAACCTTTTATTTGGTTTTATTTTGTTGTGCAATGTGAGGATGCACTCTGCCACGAGCCATGACAGGCCAACCGAGCACATCCTCACTGGGCGATCGCAGCGACCTCACGCAACGAGGTCAAGCGCGCGCGTAATATACACACACTTGTCAACCTAGCGAGACAAGAGGAACAAGTGCACGATGGGTTAAGTGTACGATGACGGAAGTAAATATGTTAGAAATCCCCCAACTGTCAGTTTGTGTTAGTCCTGAGAAGCACTCTCACTGCAAGCCAGTAACACGAAAATTGAACAAGTGACACAGCCACTAAAGCTGACCAGACACTTAAAAAAAAACTCACCTGCATAACGAACGGAAGGACAACAAATCCACATAGCCACACTTTGACGGTCAGTTCAAATTCCCTATGGACGGAGGAATACAATTAGAGGAGACAGGTTAGTGATTCCATAGTCAATGCATGACGAAATGCTGCAAATCATACATGAAACATATCAAGGACTCAAGGACTCAAGCACACAAGTCACTCGATTGGCCACGGTTGTCAGTGGTAATTGACCAAATTGTATCAATCCAGCAATAGCAACAGAGGAAAAACTAGAAATATCCATTAATTTCTTGACAGGCTGCAGCATAGCCATTTCACAAACTGGTATTAAATTTTGCAAAGCTGTGAATATTGACAACATAGGCACCAGAGGCGTAACTTCAGAATAGAGGCTCGGAGGTGGGATTGCCGTGGAGAGGGCACCCATCATAAAAAAAGAAATGTAGATATTGTCACAGAAGGTGATAACCCGGTGGAGGAACCCTTTCATTAAAAAAAAAAAGGAATGCAGTTCTACCACAAAAGGCAAGAGCACAGTGGATGCCACCCCTTTCATAAAAAAAAATATAATTTTTGCCAGACAAGGTGGGAACCCAGTAGAGGCACCTTCATCGAAGAAAGAAACACACAGTTTTTGCCACGCAAGAGGAGAGCCCAGTGAAGGTCCTTCATTTAAAAAATGCAGTTTTTGCCACATAAGGGAAGAGCCCAGTGGCACCCCCCGCCCCTCACAAACCAAAAAAAAAATTACGATTTCGTCACAGAAGACACAACTTTCACTGAACTGTACAGCAATATCTTATTTTCTGATATTTTAAGGTTTAAAAAAAATTTTAGTTGGGGCAAGTGAGGTGGGCCCGGAGGCGGGTGCCTCCTCTGCCTCATTGTAGTTACGCCACTGATAGGCACTGATAGGCATTATTATTCTAAATGCATTGAAGCATTTAAACATTCCTCAAGGATGGCTCATTCAGTTATAGAGGTGATCCAGTCTTTGAGAAGCCCCAGGTTCTACTAACCAACCACGGACTGCTATTTGACTCCGAGTTTCAAACATGTTTGAGAGTGAAGCATTACTTGGCAACCGAGCAGTAAAAGATACGATCGAACGGAGAAAGAGTAATATAAACTTCAAACACCAATTCGGTATAACTCTACAAGATGGAAAGGAATTGCAACTACTGCATCAGGCAAATGAAGTAACTAAACTTTTATGTAGATTGACACTGGGAAAACTGTTTTTGAACAGAGAAATATGAACACGCTTATCATTTTTGCAAGCAGTCCTCAGACAAGGTGTAACAATGACTACAACCTTGCAGCAATGCAGGGTTGAAGGACAAGTTTATGCTAATCAGCACACCATACAATTCCCACCACTGGTCCCGGATCAATAAGTTTGGGTAAAGCTTTCGCCCAATGACAAGCAATAAGCACCAGCAACAGTAGAACCAGCACCTTGGTCATACCAAGTGAGGTGCTCGAATGGGGCAATCTACCAGAGTAAATGCCTTAATTGAAAGCCAAGATTACACTAATGCAGAACATGCACCCAAGCAACTCGTTCAGAACAAGGCAACAGGAATTGACCAAAGGAATCCAGATGACCTGTATCCTAAAAGACGGGTGAGAACAAGGGTTATTCAATATGCAACCTCCAGTATTAAAGAAAGAGAAATTTGAAGGAAAACAAAAGGCCCAACATGGACAGAGTCAAAAGCAATTGCTCAAAAGAAGAGTTCACTAGTTGGCTTTATATACGTGATTAATTTAGAAGTAGAGCAGTGTTTAGTAACACATGTTAACATTTAGAAAGGATGATGGGATTTACAATCAAATTGAAAACGGGAGAGCTAATGTGTGCACTTGGCAACCTCTAGTCTATGTCAGAGACAATTTGGGTCATGACTCTGGTAACTGGGGTATAAACCCTGGAGTGTAGAGGTGGAAATAAAGAAATGTGAACGCACTACACCTCCATTACACTACTATAAAAACCCACACATAGCTACCCTTGGTTACCTTCGAAGCCCTCCTTCAGAGCATGAAGTGACAATGTGCAGACGGACAATGGATACCCATAACATAATTTTTTTTAAGTCCAAGTAACTGTTACGTACCGCATCTTTTCTCTTGGCAAACCCAATCTGCATGGTACGTGACGGTAGCACGGCGAGTTTGGTATCCTACGCCTGTACTGATCATGCCTAGAGATAGGCGCTTAGTTTAAACTGAAGTAGTAAACCATGTTCACACCTTGTAAAAATACCAACCTGATGCTGCACAGTGATGTTCAGATTTCAGCAAAGTACATTTTACTGCAAACCTGTTACAAAGTAAGTCATATACACAAGGTAACATTAGCTCGCGCTTTATTGAATTGTACAAGATTCAATTCAAACAATATTCCAACACATTCCACCATCCAGGCTGTAAATATCTACTACTTCATAAAATATAAAAGCAATTACATACTAACTAGAATGAAATATAAATAATTTAACTTAAGAAAATATCGATACTTTGCAATCTGATGGGATTCAAAGGGGCTTGTCGTCCGTTGCTCGCGCGTCTTATGGATAACAGTCTATATACATAATGAAAGGGGTGAACCCAGACAGAAGTCTTATCATAGAACAATTGAGCATTATTAAATTATATTATAATCAATGGAACTCGCGCTACACATCTTTATTGATAACTTGTCTGACGTTCAAAGTCATTTTTACTCGTACGTTGTTCAGAGCGACTTGATAAGCGTTTTAAAATAGAGTTAAAAGCTGCGGCCGTTACCAGAAGTTGACCGTGATAGCAAAAACCGGGGCTCTCAACAGTACTGGCCGGATCTTGGTTGAAAAATAACATTACAAGACTGGGTTGGCAATCTGGCCGCCGAAGGCCATTACCAGAAGTTGACTGTGATAGCAAAAACCGGGGCTCTCAACAGTACTGGCCGAATCTTGGTTGAAAAATAACATTACAATCTGGGTTGGCAATCTGGCTGCTGCATTTTGCCAACCGAGAGCGACTCCCTCCGTACTAATTGCCAAAGAGAGTGCCACTTTTTTTTTTGCAAACGCAGAGAAATAGCTTAACTGTGGCTGAGTGATGTTTTTGAAAACTATTTAAAAAATATTTTTATAGATAATAAAAATTTGCCACCAAAATCTACGTAAAAATTTAAGTTATTATTTCGAAAACCGCCACTTGCTGCCAATAGATGTCGCGTCTCTCCGTGCAAAAATGCTACCTCAAAGAACAGACCTCGACGAAATCAAGATTAGTTGACGAAATGAACCAGACGTGGAGGCCATATTGTCTACCCCCCCCAATAGCCTATCGTTGTAGAGCGGGCCAGTTAGTTTACTAGCCATGGCAAAAACTAAACAGTGTTTCAGATCGATCTGGGCAACTTTGTGGTGCAAAATGACTTAGAACGTGAGACGTGTTAACAATAAAGACGTTCAGCACGAGTTCAAGTGATTATAATCTTACATTAAACCAAAGTCTCATAGCAGAAACGGAGACAACAACGACCTCCGAAACGGCCACCCCTACAATGAAAGCCAATTCTTTGTCCAAAAGTTGAAACTGGTACGTTGCTGCCTCGACTAACAATTTACTCTGCGCAGTCATCTCAGAGGCAAGTCTTAAAGCAACATTCAGCCTGCCTTATAACAGCCAAGCGCAGTCATGTGCCAAGTGCAGCCGTTGCGAGATTCGGCGTAGTAATACTACAACATCACTTCCGCCCTCGTCTTCTCGAGATCACGTGAACGACGTCTGGCCTAGCAGACGAATTTTGCGTCACGTGACAGCAATGACACAACTACTGTGTTGTCACAACCGGAAACAATAAAACGTTATGGTTATTGCAGGCGTGCAAAGGATCATATACGTGCGGAATGCAGTAAATAAAGTTATCAATATTCAACACTTTGATGAAACTTTGATAAAACTTTGGGGCCGTACTTGATGTGGAGGATCGAGAAAAATAGCTAATGTCCTTTTAAATGACGTCATGCACGAAACCAAAGCGATAAACTGGGAGTGGGGAGGGGGCCTGAACGGGGAATGCCCATGTGTGGGGAAGTGGGTCTGTTAGCCCTGCTATTTGCATTCTAATGATAAAACTGCAGAGATTAGGAGGGGGGTGGGGGACAGCGCATCTGTTACCATTAAGATTTAACTAAACCTAAAAGGTACGTTTTTTGGGGGGTTGTTTGGGATGGAGAGCGATTCAATATTTACAAAATCTTGCAAAAGGAGGAGTGATATAACCTAGAGAGATTAAGATGGGAGGGCATTGCGTCTGTTACCATTAAGCCTTATCTGAACCTAAAATGTACGTTTCTTTTGGGTGGTTTCGTATGGAGACTGATTCAACTTTTACAAAATCTCGCAAAAGGAGGAGGGGGATGTTGAGGAATAGGGCGGGGAGATGATGAGAAGAAAGGAGGAGAGGAGAGGGAAGGGAGAGGATGGGAGGATTACAGGGGAAAAAATTGCCTGTCGCCGTCAACATTCATGTCACACCGACCAAAAACTGGGAAACAACCACAGACCAAACATAAACCTAGGCGAAGCCGGGCTCAATTACTAGTAGTGATTAAAAAAAAAGCCAGATTGTTCTATAATATGACTTCGGGCTGGTTTCATCCCCTTCCATTATTTAGCACTCTGTTTCCATGTAAAGTGCAAGCAACGGACAACAAGCCCCTGTGACGGGATCTAAGTGATACTGCATTGCTGTACTAAAAACACACACATGCAAAAACGAAAAAAAAAATAACAACAATGAGAGAATAGTACAGGCTTATCAGGTTTAAAAAGGCAGTTTTTGTAAATAGGTAATATTCTCAGTTTACATCTTAATCAATTAAAAAACACACTACCACAACAGGAGAACACAGTAGTTCTTTAATTTTTTGGTGAAATTTCAGTAAAAATTCTCAATTCTCAATTTCGCAACAAGTCGCACCATGTATGATTTGACCGATGACAGACATAAAATTCGTTTGTTGAATATTACTTTACATAAATATTTAACAAAAAGTTTTGACATAAATAAATGTAAGAAAACAAGTTACGCTATGGAGTTGATTTTATAATTTTTACGATGATATTTTGTCCTGGAACTGGTTTCAAAGAAAGAGGATGAACGCTACATGTTTACGTTAAAGTTAAACACCATTTACGGCCAGGGGCTAACCATTATGTTGAGAAACAATTTACCCGTAGTTATTATCATAATTGTTTTAAATGTACACAAAAGCGTTGCGTTTTTTTTAATAACCTGCTGATGTGGGAGGAAAAATTTTAATTTTGAAAGTGAGCAAATCAATAAAAACGTGTGGGGGCAAGTCGACAATGGGCAATGCGGTTGACATGGGGCAATGTTTATGGCGGCAGGCTTTGCCCATAAACCAAATATAATTGTTTGGTTTATGGGCAGTATTGGAAATTTAAGCTCCACGCAATTCCAAGTTAATTTTAGTTTAAAAAGACTAACAGAACCTACATAATCGGCTTGATAAATGATATGTTCCTAATATGCTTTTATGTTTTCAGTTTTTTCTCCAATAACTTCTCAGTGGTTCGATCTAGAGTTTTGACATTCACACCATTGAAAAGCTTGTTTAGACCTGGTTAAAAACAATAATGGAGCATCAAAATCTAATTTAAAAATGTCACATCGCTTACTTTGAAAATTTGAGTCCATGTTTACATTTTTTTATGCTTAGATTTCAAAGTAAAGGATATTTACCGTTCCAATATCAGGACGTTCGTTCGTCCGCTTTCGTTCCAACGAAGTAAGCGGTGATGTGGTAGCCTGATGAAGACAGTCATTCTGAGCCCCACCAACTTCAGAAAAACCTGACTGTCGAAAATTTACAAGGATATTGGAACGGTAAATATCATTTACTTTGAAATCTAAGCTTAACCCATAACCGCCTAGATACGAACGTACGCCTTCAACGTATAACAGCGAAAAACTAAGTCCCAGCACGAGCTTTGTGAAGGGTTCCCGGGGACCCCGAGCAAAGCGGGCCGTCACAGCCCAGTGGCCAGCGTCGTCGGATCCAAACCCAGAGAATGCCGGCTCGAATCCGAGAACCGACTTAAGTACCACATAGTACTTTAAAAAAAAGGGCCTGAAAGTCTTTTCAGGCAGTTATGGGTTATAAAAACGTAAACATGGACCATCAAAATCTGTAAAAGTTTTGCAAAAGTACGAGTTTTGGCGGTGGGACTACCAATCTGGATATCAGACACGGTGGATTTAGCCTGTATGTCCACATGTATAGTCCGCGTTTTGTTTATAGAAAGACAATTTTGTAGACCTCGACGGAGTACCCTCTTCGCCTTCTCAGTTTACGACTAGGCAAAATGCTGCCTACTAGATAGATTGAACTATAACGTTGTGTTTATATGAGAAGCAGCATGAAAGAGAGCCTGGAGGCCTCGACGTAGTGTACATGATAATATTATCGCATGTTCCATCTCTCCTTCTGGGTAGCTACCCCGTGCATTTTAAAATTATGCTTTATACATATTAACAAGCTCAAAACCGATCTAGCTTTAGCAAGCTAAAAAGCAGAAACGACTGCTTGTACGGGGCTCCTGTTTTACTAAATGTTAAACATGCACATTTATGTATATTAATGGCATTTAGGGATCTGAAGCCGGAGCTTTAGGATTTGGCAAAATTTTTCACGTCTGGATGATTTTTCAATAACTGCGCTAATTTTTGGCTGATTTCGATTTTCCAATATGCCATTCGAAGCGCTTTTTCACCAGCTTTCCAATGGAGCTAATTTCAAATTCAGAAGTTTAATATAAGGGTAAAATAATGAACAAGCTCTTGAAAAAATGTGTACTCTATTCTCTAAACTTTACTTAACATTTAATGCCCCCTTTACTCAGCTAGAGAGAAAATTTAGTCTGTATAAAATGCAAAGGACTGAAACACTCAACAAAGGTTTTATTTTGGATTCGGTTAGGATACGGATATGATTTGCCAAATCTTGTAAATTATCTGGATCCGATCTGGATATGGTAGAAGTAGATTCGGATCCCTAATGGCATTTGATCATTTAAAATCAAGCTGCTCTCACCCATAGAAATCTTTAGACGGACTGTTTCGCCCTTGTTTGGACTCATCAGTAGAGAATACTCTGTTTACGAGAGGATAGGTATCTTGCTGGTGGTAAACCTCCATTCTACTGAACAAGCTGAAACAAGGTCAAACCAGTCAGTCTAGAGAGATCTATGGGTGAAAGCTGCTTGATTTTAAGTGATCAACTGCTATTAATAGGCCTAAATGTGTGTGTGTCTAACACTCAGTAGAATGGAGCCATACAAGAAGTATTTTCTGCTTTATAGCTTGCTGAAGCCAGCCCAATTTTGAGCTTGTCAGTTTACCACCGGCAAGGTGCCTACGCTCTCCTCCTTTACTGACGAGTCCAAACAAGGGCGAAAGTCTCTCTAGAGATCTGTATGGGTGAGAGCAGCTTGATTTTTAATATGTTTTAACCTAATAAATAAGTGTGAAAAACCTCACTCGTGATACGATTAGTCCGGGCGCGCGGCAACTTCACGTGAAGCAGCGTTGACCGCCTTTGAAACTGGGAAGAAGGTAGCGTCTTCAAGCCAAGACCCATGCGGTAGAAATTGTGTGTCTCACTCAATTCACGTTCACACGCATGCCAGAATATTGACGCCTTTTAGGAATGCTCCGGTAAAATAGGATTTTTGACGATGTTCAGTTCCTCTCTCAGACGACCTTTTGGCAACGAACGGAATATGAAGCGGTAATTCCACGTACTACGAATGTGCAAGCATTTTATACGTTCAGTTTACACCGATGTGACCTTACAGACTACTTAGTTCTCTTATCCGCATATTATTTACATTCTTTAAAATGATTCAACTACAGTCTAATGCGTGAGGCAACAATTCTTGTGTTAAACTTTCTGGCAACGGATACACATCGTTTAAGACGCCGCTCGGTTCAACAGCAACACCGGTGTGTACCACAGCGTGTTTTTTTAACCCGGACTTCCGTGCAAAGGCAGAACCGCATTCCTCGCACTTGTGTGGCTTAATCCCACCATGTAATAACTCATGGGTGTTCAATTCCCCCTTTCGACTGAAAGTTGCATGGCACCGTTGACACTTGTACGGTTTATCCCGACTGTGGATGCGACTGTGGTCTTTTAATCGCTCTCGGCTAATAAACCCCAGCGGACAATGCTCGCATTTAAACGGGCGTACCGTACTGTGTATAAGAAAATGTTTTCTTAAAACAGAGTTCCTGGAAAATGCAGCATCACACATATCGCATTTAAAGGGCTTTGCATCACTGTGGACAACTAGGTGACTAGTTAACTGCGCTTTACGGAAAAAAGTAGACGCACAAAGTTCGCATTTGAAAGGTTTATTCCCAGTGTGCTTCATCATGTGGTTCTTCAAGCCCCGTTTCCTTATAAATTCGGCACCGCAAACATCACATTTGTGGGGCTTTTCCCCAGTATGACCACGAATGTGGTCGACTAACATACGCTTCTCAGTGTACGTTGCGCCGCACATCTCACACTTGTACGGCCGTTCTCCGCTGTGTATGATGGCGTGCTTTTTAATGTCCGATTTTCTCGGAAATGCTGCACCGCACTCATCACACACGAACGGCTTTTCTCCCGAGTGTTTCAATTGGTGGTTTTTCAAATTGTCAATTCGCGGAAACGAAGCACCGCACACGTCACATTTATACGGCTTTTCTCCACTGTGGATACGACTGTGGAGTCTCAATTTAGCCTTGACTCTAAACGCCTTGCCACATATGTCGCACTTGTGACGCTTTTCGCTACTGTGGGTGAGCATGTGACGGGTTAACTTGAAACTCGCATTAAAAGTCGAACCGCATTCTTCACATTTGTACGCATTGTCTACGACGTACGGGCAAATCGCAGCATTTCCTGCCTGGGCATTCTCACTGACAGAAGTATCTGCCGGAATATTAAAAGCCTGAGAATTTCCAATTGCCCATAAACAGTTTCTACAGGTCGACTTCATTTCACCATTTATCATAACAACAAAGTTATCATTACCGTCTATTACAATGGTACAAATCTGGCATATTTTTAGGGGAACAGCAGCTGGAGATTCCGTCTTCATAATTTCCTCCATTGTTAAACTAGATTTGGTATTATATTTTAAAATGTTCAGGAGCCATACCTATACTTTTCTACACAATGATAAGTTTTCAAGTTTTTCAGCGAATGTGGCCCTCATCAGAGATCGGGTCAGGCATTTCTTTCTTATTTTACATGACTATTTCGGGAACGGCAAAAAGCTCAGGTTGTTGTCGGACTTTCAGAACGGATGGGTCGCCCACGTCTAAGGTAAATGGTCCCAAACGAAAAAAAATGTGCAGACAGGCAGTACAGAGCAGCGTCAAGTGACGTCATATTAGCTACGCGCTAGCATCTGGAGGGCATAGTATAAATTAGTTTAGTTTAATACCGGGGGAACAGCAAAGCCAGACACTTGTAGCTGAAGAGAAAAAGTAAACAGGGCAGAAAGGAGGGGGGGTGGCCGGAGGATCACAGGTAGTGCATAGCTACAAGGGGCACTAGATTAAATGTAAGGGAAAAACAACGGCACTTCTAGTCAAGACAGTGCTTGGACAGTGCAAGACAACGCAGTGGCACAACGTTGTATTATTGTATATAACTCTATGCAGGAGCCAGTAACAGGGTTAGCTGCAAGGGTCACTGGTGGGGGAAAAAAAGGGCGTCTTACTGAAGACATGCTGTTACGAGTGGATTTCTTGGGCCTATACTGCACGATTTTTGTCGATTTGTTGGCAGTTGCTGATATTTACAACCTAGCAGCATAAGGGATTAAAGAAAACAACGTTTTTTTAAGCCTATGAAATCCGCTCTCAAACCACTGCCATCACTAGATGTGCCGTTGTTTAACCCTCCATTTTCATCTAGTGCCCCTTGCAGCTATCTCTCTTGTAGCCAATATTAAGTCACATGACGCTGCTCTACAGAGCACTGTCATTTGCCGCCATATTGGCACCAGATTAGCACCAGTATGGGTTTTGGAGGGCATAACTATAAGGTGCACTACATAAAAATGGAGGGAAAAACAA
Organism: Lithobius niger; assembly: GCA_023313725.1. Classification (NCBI taxonomy): domain Eukaryota; kingdom Metazoa; phylum Arthropoda; class Chilopoda; order Lithobiomorpha; family Lithobiidae; genus Lithobius; species Lithobius niger. The sequence continues at coordinate 9,707 of JAHWFP010067038.1, read as the reverse complement.
CCGAAGAGCGGATTTCTTAGGCTTAAACTAACGTTGTTTTCTCCAACAAGAAAAATCGCGCGTTTTAGGTCTAAGAAATCACTGTTAACAGCATCGGTGTCAGTATGACGCCCTTCTGTTTCTCTCTGCAGTGTCCCTTGCAGCTAACCCATTAAGGCTCCAGCATAGAATTATATACCATAATACTACGTCGTGTCACTGCTCAATAGGGCAGTGACGTGTCGTAGTATTATTGTATATAACTCTATGATATAGCCAGTAACTGGGTTAGCTGCAAGGGGCACTGGAGGGAAAAAAGAAGGGCGTCTTACTGAAGACAATGCTGTTACGAGTGGATTTCTTAGGCCTATACTGCACGATTTTTGTCGATTTGTTGGCAGTTGCTGATATTTACAACCTAGCAGCATAAAGGATTGGAGAAAACAACGTTTTTTAAGCCTATGAAAATCCGCTCTCAAAGCACTGCCTTCACTAGATGTGCCGTTGTTTAACCCTCCATTTTAATCTAGTGCCCCTTGCAGCTATCTCTCTTGTAGCCAATATTAAGTTACATGACGCTGCTCTACAGAGCAGTGACATTTGCCGCCATATTGGCACCAGTATGGGTTTTGGAGGGCATAACTATAAGGTGCACTACATAAAAATGGAGGGAAAAACAACGGAAGAGCGGATTTCTTAGGCTTAAAATAACGTTGTTTTCTCCAACAAGAGAAATCGCGCGTTTTAGGTCTAAGAAAACACTGTTAACAGCATCGGCTTCAGTATGACGCCTTTCTGTTTCTCTCTGCAGTGTCCCTTGCAGCTACCCCATTAAGGCTCCAGCATAGAATTATATACCATAATACTACGTCGTGTCACTGCTCTATAGGGCAGTGACGTGACGTAGTATTATTATATATAACTCTATGGTATAGCCAGTAACTGGGTTAGCTGCAAGGGGCACTGGAGGGAAAAAAGAAGGCCGTCTTACTGAAGCCAATTGCTATTAGACTGGATTTCTTAAGCCAATAACGCGCGATTTTTGTTGTTGGAGAAAACAACGTTATTTTAAGCCTAAGATATCCTTTCTTAAAGCACTGTCTTGACTAGAAGTGCCGTTTTTTCCCTTACATTTTAATCTAGTGCACCTTGTAGCTACTACCTCCAAATTGTATCGCGTAGCAATATGACGTCACTTGACGCTGCTCTATAGAGCAGTGACACAACGTACTATTATTGTATATAAATCTATGCTGAAGCCAGTAACGGGGATATCTGCAAGGGTCACTGAATGGGGAAAAGAAGGGCGTCTTTCTAAAGACCATTCTGTTAGGAGTAGCTTTCTTAGGCCTATAATGCGCGATTTTTGTCGATTTGTTGGCAGTTGCTGACATTTTTAAGCAAGTAGAATCTTTATTTTCCAATTACAACCTAGCAGCAAAAGGGATTGGAGAAAACACCATTTTTAAGCCTATGAAATCCGCTCTCAAAGCACTGCCTTGACTAGAAGTGGCATTGTTTAACCCTCCATTTTAATCTGGCTGTTGCAGACATAGGGCCTTAGGGCTTCGGGCAGATGACCAGGAGTGGTTAACGCTCGTTAAACCCTTTAACCCTTTAATCTAGTGCCCCTTGCAGCTATCCCTCTTGTAGTTTCATATTGGCTACGAGACACTATTTTGATGTATTAGCTACAAGGTGCACTAGATAAAAATGTAAAGGCAAAAAGGGCAATTCTAGTCAAGACAGTGCTTTGAGAGCTGATTTCTTAGGCTTAAAAGAACGTTGTTTTCTCCAACAACAAAAATCGCGCGTTATAAGCTTAAGAAATCCAGTCTAATAACATTGGCTTCAGTAAGACGATCTTCCTTTCTCCCTCCAGTGCTCCTTGCAGCTTACCCAGTTACTGGCTCCACCATAGAGTTATACACAATAATACTACGTCGTGTGACTGCCCTATAGAGCAGCGACATTTGCCGCCATATTGGCACCAGTATGGGTTTTGGAGGGCATTACCACAAGGTGCACTACATAAAAATGGAGGGAAAAACAAAGGAAGAGTGGATTTCTTAGGCTTAAAATAACGTTGTTTTCTCCAACAACAAAAATCGCGCGTTTTAGGTCTAAGAAATCACTCTTCACAGCATCGGCTTCAGTATGACGCCCTTCTGTTTCTCTCTGCAGTACCACTTGCAGCTAACCCATTAAGGCTCCAGCATAGAGTTATATACAATAATACTACGTCATGTTACTGCTCTATAGGCTTAAGAAATCCAGTCTAATAGCATTGGCTTCAGTAAGACGACCTTGATTTTTCCCTCCAGTGCCCCTTGCAGCTAACCCCGTTACTGGCTCCCACCATAGAGTTATATGCAATAATATTACGTTATGTCACTGCTCTATATGGTGCCCATTGAAGCTAGCGCCCTTTGGGGCTTTTTTTTTGTTCCTGGCAATACAATATTGTAAGCCAACTTTTTGGGATAAACCCGATTTTATTTAGGAAACCACAACATAATTTATTCAACATATACAACATAGGCCTATACATAGGAGAAACTTAAACTTAAACTTAAACAAAATACACAACCAAAGCCAAGCTTGTATGGTTGGATGAGCAGAGAAAGTTCCCTGCTTGGCAGAAAGTATTTTGTCATAGGCTGCCTTCCAGCCACTAACAGATCTGGCTTCAACAACATTACAAGGAAACCGGTGCCAGTGGTCAATCACACGATATGAAAAGAAGTGTTTCCCGACATTGGTGTTCGCACGTGTGCATTACAACTTGAGGCGGTGTCCACGAATGCCAACAGTGGGGGCCAAGATGAAGTACCCTTTAGCCTCAGTACGATTAATCCTGCTCAGAATTTTGTAGGTGTGAAGTAGGTCACCTCTAACGCGGCAGTCGTAAAGGCTCGTCAGGCCAAGCTCCCTGAGCCTAGCATCGTATGGAAGTACACGCAGTCGTGGGACAAGTTTGGTAACGCGCCTCTGAATGTGCTCAAGCAAGGAGCTGCTGGGCTTTGATAAACTGAAGGCTCCATACTTGGATGCAGTATTCAAGATGTGGCCTGATGTATGAAGTGTAGAGTGTTTTAAGGAAGGTGATGCTGAAAAAGGAAAAATGTTTCTTGATGCAGCCTAGCAACATATTCGCACACCGGCCAGCAATAGCACATTACCTGGTGACCTTAAGATTTGAGGTAAATGTCACACCAAGGGATTTGGCCTCAAGGACCTCAGGGAGCTGCTCTGTTCCAAGGAAATAGGTCGCATGGAGGTTGTTGGGACCAACGTGAAGCATTTCACACTTGCTAGCATTGAACTTCATGCCATTGTTCAGGGCCCAGTTACTGATCTGGTTAAGATCATCTTGGATGATGTCACAATAGTCAGCGTGAGGAGTTTTCTTGAACAGTTTGTCATCATCAACGAAGAAACTACATTGAAATTTAGCAAGGTCAGGTAGGTCATTGATAAAGAGTAGGAAAAATAGAGGGCCCAGAACTGTTTCCTGCGGAACACCACTGAGGACAGGGGCCCAGTCTGAGGCATGTCCCTCGTAAACCACTCGCTACTAGAGAGCCTAGCAAGCCCAAAGCTACAAAGCGTGGGCTAGCGCAGTATAATGGACGCATACGATATGTTGACTATACTGTCTCGCCAAGCCAAGCGGGGCCATCTCACGCGCTTCTGGTCAGCCTAGATTGGGGCTAGCTAGCGTGGACGATTCACTTCCTCCTGCCAATCAGAGCGAAGCTAAGCTGATGACGTTGAAGGCATTTGTTGTGATAAACAGTTGCAAATCTCTACACCTGATCAGTTTGTCACTGAAGTACAGGTACGCACTTGCATTGAGTAAACTAAATAAATCAACACACCGTTATATATTTAGTGATTAATCGAGGGCCGTGAAATGGTACGCTTACTATCTCCTAAAAGCAATAGGTTATGATGGTTATAACTGTTCTAAGGATTTTGAATTTATGGATGCAGGTAATAACTTAAGGCCACGGGTAACACTAAAAAGGCTTGATGCGTATAGCAAATCAGTGAAGACTGAAGCTTATTCGCATTGCTGCTTTTCGTAAAAACAACCACAACCAAATCAGTCAATCTACGGCCTAATGGTAGTTACGGAAGGAAACACAGGCCTGCTGGTATGGTGCATAAACTAACAAACTTTCACATGGCCAGCTAACAGTAATGGTACACAACAGACCCCTATGACAACACTTAATAGCTGATCCTAAACTGACAGTAACTGAATGTGTGGATTTGACGAGGGGGTAGAATTGCCAAGTTACAGGCATACCAAATTGAGAGAGATAGCAAGCTACATGAAGTCTCAGTGAACAAGCCTCCTAAATTCGCCCAATTTAGTGACTGGTCGCAAAAACTACAATGCCACAATGCAACTGGGTGCCAAAGACAGACACAAATATGTCAAAACCAAGTACTTGGGTAAAGGACGGACCAACCAAGATAGTGCTCCCATGGATTTCCCAGCAGATCAGCTGAATCGACGCACCGGATGTATCATCATGTCTACAGAATAATTAACGATCCACAAAACTGTCCAACGTTTAGCTACATATGCTTCAACTATAACAAGTACAGTCATCATTCATGGATCATAAACATCGAAGGGTAGTGATGTTGAATGACAAATTCGATGAGGATGATGACAAGCCATGGTCTGTGGGAGATGAAACATATGAGCTCTTAACAATTCAAATTAGAACTATATCAAGGGTATCATGATCGTACCAATAAGAATCCAGATTGCTTAAACCAATAAAAGTACGGCAAGGTGTACCAAATTTTAAAATGGACACGGGTTTCTTTCCATTACCCTTATAGTTCAATTTAAGATAACTACCGAGAAAACAAATGTTAAATTGTTAACACTGCCAATAAAGGCATAGTTTAAGACAGTCTGTAAGGTTAGGTGCAAGAATTACACAATCCTATTTTTAGTAGTTGATATCCAAAACAACTGATTTTAGGCGTGTTACTGGGTTTCGTATGATGCTTGCATGAACTTTCAAGCTTAACACTTCACACAAAAGGGACCTTGGTCGGTGAGTCTCTAGAAGAGTTTGAGGGACCAAGTAAACTGCCGGGTATGTACTCGGTTAAAATCAGGTCTAGCGCTGCACCACATGTAGCCTCTCCAAAGAAGGTAGTACTTGTAGCGCTTGAGGATAAAGTATTACAGAGGTGCTGCCGTGAGTACTAGTTTTTTTCATATATTACCAGTGTCATATTCTTTAATAAAAATTTTTCTTTTCCAGTAACTATTGTAGTTTTTCTGTAAAAAGTGACTTCAAAGTGACTCCGCCCGTAAACCAATCAATTTTCTTTTGTGTGTTTTAACCACCCACATGCCTTCGTAATTCTGGGCCCAAAATTAGGGCGGATAATTTGATTGTATTTACTTCGTTTATGCATTTTGCCTTTTTTCACACCAATACTTGTATTTTTCAAAATTTTTCATATATTATTTTACCACTGATTAATTTTCATATTATTCACAGTTTTTCACACTGGTAGCTTCCCAGTATTAGCTGAAGTCAAATAAATGTTGGAGAATGACATCATTTTCAAGGTTAAAGAAACAACGGAATATGTGAACTAAGCGTCGATTTTCTCAAACCAGACGGGAGTATTACACTCTAGCAAGTTAAACGAAGCGGCATATGCGAGCGACGTCAAATGCTTAATACCGAAATCCAGTTTGATATGCTGGCTGACGCAAAAGTGATTACTATGCTGGATGGTCATAAAGCATTTCTACAACTTGAACTGGATGAAGACAGCTCTAAACTACATTCACCACACTGTACGGCGGTTTCATTTTAAAAGGATGCCGTGTGCCTGTGTGCCAAAAATGCCGAAAGTTTTCCAACGAGCGGTGTAAAAAGTATTTTTGGAGGTTAAAACTGTGGATCCATCCGTAACTGATGTGCGTATTGCATAACAACAGTTATTCATGTCTACAGCAAACACTTGCACAAACTAGTAAAAGATACACTGTTGTATAGTTACCTCAGAGATAGTTGTGGATTGTTCGTGACCACGTCATGGGAGTTGTCTTCATTGGTGGGCACTAATGATCTTCCTGGGCCCCCTGGAAAAGTCCTGGCTAACCAGCATTGGTATATAAGTGTATTTACTTTTGAGTTACATTTGCCTGCTGCAAATACATACCTCAAGGTAGCTAGATTGCATGGACTACACATCCATCTCATACAAACTCAAACGAAAGAAGACAGCAATGCACATGCTTAATTTCTGACCTAGACAACAGCTTGTTGTTTCCAGCAAGCTTGGGCACAACTAGTAAAGGTTCGACCCCTGTACAAAATCCCTAACTCCTTGAAACATGCAAGTGTGGTTGCCACCACCTAATGATTAGTCTGTATCTTTTCTAAGACATACTTGCCTGTGTCCTCTGTCGTCATTCCCAAAAGCCTCACAAACTCAGATTTGTATCGCATGGCAGGATCTCAGTGAATAGGTCAGTTAGGTTCCTTTTGTGCTGATGTATTGCACTTGATCTGACATCATGGTCCGGTAGGTCGATGTGTCTTGACCGGGAGTTCTGTGTGGAATCTTTAGCGTTCTGAATGGCAACTTGATTATCAACAAACCGTCGTTGGTGATGCCACTCGTCCTCCCCATTCTCATGCATCAGCCTCCTGATCCACTCTACCTTCCTGGTGCATGCAGACAACAGGACATAGTCTAATTCTATGATAGATGATACGATGCACGTCTGCTTGACCAAACTACATGCGACCCATGAGTCACCAATGTGTAAGCAATAGTCTATTTTGGATTTCAGGTCCTCCTTGTCGGCAACCCAGTCCACATCAACAACTGCATCTAAACCTTTGTTACCTTTCTGGTGACCTATTCTGTTGACCCTTTAATTCAGAAACCCGAATACGTGATTTGTTTCCGCAAAATGCTGCTCTCCTGGTTGAGACGGACCTAGAGGCGATAGTCGGATGCGTCATAGATCCCGGCAATTCTCTATATTGATTCTGTTGCTTTGTAGCGCTCTGATTTGTTTTTGAGTATTGCTTCTTAGTGAGCTCGATGCTCATGTCCACTGGAGTGGCTACAGGAAAGCACTTCCATTACCAAACGTCTTAAGTAGCTCTCATATGTGGCTTTCTTGATGGAATTAACTCCTGCTGTGACTTCATTAAAATTTAAATGCAAGAAAAGTGTATCCTTCCTAGATTACGGTAGATGGAGGTTTTTTTCCCCATGAGATGGTTTGGAGTGTCTATTCCCAGGTCATCCTTGGATATCAGCAAATCGTAATCTACAAAAACGTAGATCATATCGCTAACTTTGTCTCGTGAAACGAAATGTAGGCATGGGTATACCCAACTTTGGCTAAACTGTTCCTCGACAAATTTTTTTTCATGGTCTGGTTATAGAAATGACCTGAGCGGCAAAGTCCATACAGCCTTTTTCCAAATTCTGCACACTAGCTTTTCCCCTCCGCTGTTAACTAAGTCACACAAATTTCGAGGTGATGGACAAGCTAATCTTTCAGTGCACCGACTGAGACCTGTATCGTAACAGTATTTAGGCTAGTTGTGGGAGTTTAGGCATCTGTAAAGTCAATGCCTTATCATTGAGAGAATCCTTGGTTGACTATTGTAGTGTCAATACAACCATCCACGGCAGGCTTCATCTTCAATATTCACTTGCGGCTGATGGCCTTTTTCCCGGGTGACAAACCCTCCAAACTCCTTTCTGAAAGAGCCGTTGATATTCACCCTCATCTGCCTTTTTCCCCCTCCAACGTTTGCGTCCCTTACTTGGCTTGCTTGAATGTCTTTGGTTCCCAAATATCAATTGCTAAAGCTACTTTTCAGACCGTCTGAATCGTTAAACAATCCTCACCACCCTAAGGCAAAATTCTTCCACATGTATCTCAGAATTATGTGATATTCTTCTTCTGCATCACCTTCCAGTGCATACTTCTAAGTATGTCATTTGGGGGGATCCGTCTTTTCAATTGATTTCTCATTTTCTCAATATTGGTCACTATTGTCAATATTGGTTTTCTCCCATGCAGCCAGTGCCGACTTTTTATTAATTTTATTTGATTTACTTCTTTACGTTCATTGCTTGAAGCTTGAGCCCCACCTTGTTGATTTGTCCAAATGTTTGGAAGTGAATATAAATTATCCTTGCTATGTTTAACACCAGTAACTCATGTCCCATTCTTGTGTTTAACTGGACAACGGTTCCCAGGGAATGAAGTAAAGTCTCTGCTCTTCTGCAGCATACCCATCAATTGTTTGGATAGCACATTTTAGCAAATTCCACCAAATCTTCCCACTTCTGCATTTTTTGTTGGCTTGTTTTCAGCCCTCAGTGCATGTCTCCTATTCAACTTCACGTAGTCTAAAAAGTCGACTTTATCATTTGCCATCATCACCGATGTGCCAGGATTTAAAATCCATTCATTTCTTCCATTTGCCTCTTTTAAGTGGTGCTTGCATTGTCATGGTAGACATCAGAAACAACTATGCGTTTGTGTGTTGTTTCCTCGGCAGTAAACCACGTTCTGATGATGAGCTTCGTGTGTTCGTTTCACCACATTCTCTGGCAAAATGGCCCTTTTGGCCACAAGCAACACATTTACTTTTCGTTTCTCTTGTTTCTTGCTTTGCTTATCTCCTGCGTTTGTTGAATGCACCCATACTATGTAATATTTACTACCATGTTCTGCCTCTTCCTTACCCCAATTTTAGTGGTGTACGATTCCGGTTCTGAGTACGGTTCCGATTACGGATCCATGGTATTGGAATCGGCACCGGAACCGCTATGTTGATTGGCCAATACTGACTACCTTTCAAAAATCGGCGCAGACCACTAAATCACTTGATATTGTCATCTACTGTTACCTTTCCAGGAGTATGCGATAGTTGGAAAGAATGTCTTGGAGATCTTGGCACAGAAAATTAATTTCAGTAGCTTAATTCATTGAAAAACTGTGCTTGAAAAGGTTTTCGTGGGAAGCCAGCATCCTAGTAGCTCTGTAGTAGGTCAGTTTGAGTAGCCCTGGCTTCGATAACAATGGAATACAATGGGTTTTGACCACAGTCCACCGTCGTAGAGAATTGCCTCTACTCTAAAACATTCGTTCCGCACTGGCACCTCCTAACCTTTTTTGCATGGTCGTGCCTGCCCATGTAGTCAGGGGCGACAAGGTAATGAACAGGATTTAAGATAGTGTTCCCGAGTCATTTGTTCTTTCTGCAAACACTCAATGGCTGCCATTCTAAAGTGTTCATCATGCCGGAAACTCATGCGTCATATGCAAATTCACCAAACACCATCCGGACACCGCGACGCTGCACCCCCTCAAGGACATCAATTAAAAGTTGAGAATCAGGGTCCCAGACTGCACTGCAGTAATCAAGTTTCGATTTTACCAAAGTATTAAAAACTACCTTTTTCGTGTGTGATGCAATACTGCGAAGTACACAATTTATAAATCTTACTTTGGCATTTGCAGCAGCACAAAGGTTCAAAATATGGTCATTCCATTTTAGCTTGTTGTTTAGTTGAACTCCCAAAATGAACAGTTTATCCACCACCAGAAGAGCACTACCACTCATACTGTACTGTGGATCATCACATATTTTTTTTTCTGGAAACTGATAAAACCCTGGTCTTGCTTGCATTTAGTC
>JAHWFP010067037.1:0-10527 GCA_023313725.1 Lithobius niger | reverse complement strand
ACCGCAACTATAACGAACGTCACCGACTTTGTAACAATTTCCGTGACCCCCCCCCCCCCCTCCCCCGGTGTTACAAACCAGAAAAAGTATGGTGTTCGTGTTGTACTGCAGTCGTATACGGCCATTTATGTCCCTGAACTCTTTCCCAACGATACTTCATTACACGGGATTAATGGTTTCAAGTCCTACACCAAAATCTATAAATCGTAAGCATGTTTAAGGAAAATAAAATATTTGAATGTCACCCGTTTACAGGACTACACAATTATTCTTTATAATTATTTTAACTACGAGCATAGAATAAAAGATAAACTGAAAATGAAATACTTAAGGGATTCGAAACTCGAAATCATAATTCGAAATTGAAATCGTAAATCGACATTGCCTCGGAGAATCGTTCCGCGGAAAGAAATAAAAAAATCTCTCACCAAATACTACTCGTGCTTTTATGAAATCAGTAATTTGTGCGTTTTAGATCTCCACTCCTTTCCAGCAAATTTCCCTCAGTCTTCAGTCTCGGGAATGAAATTTGGAAAGGAGTTGAGTGCTAAAACACACAAATTATCGATATCATACATGCATTCGCGGTGTTATACCGGAAAGTGACATCACGGATCAGTAGTTTTGGAACATGGCTGATGAGTCGATGAGACAAATGGTGGCCAATGTCAACAAATTGGTGCTTTAAGAACATTGGTGGCTCGTTATATGCTCAACATAACAATTGTGTCAAGGGCGGTTCTAATATTGGCCAATAAATGTGTTATTTACGTCTAGTCTTGACTTGTTAACTCTTATTAGCTTAATGGGATGCTTTGCGTGACGACAACCTTACCATAATTACATTTCCATAAATGCGCCACCTTTATTTATTTTGTGGATTCAGCTGCGAAACTGCCTCGTGCAGTTGGTGACCACGCGTCACCAGTGACGTCATGGCGAGGAATCGCAAAATACACCATGCCTTTAGCAACGATGTTGGTAAGCAGTGCTGACCTCACTGATATTTTCGGCCATTTAAGGGTTGTTCAATAATTATGTGAGGACGGTATCGACCAAGCTCTAACCTAGCTCTAAACGATTTGCTGCTGCAGGATTGGCGCGCACATCACCTACACAAAATAAAATATTCGTTGCTGAGAAAAATGAAAACAGCAGATACACAACGGGTGTTTGTCTGTTTATATTGGTTCTTGAATATTTGATAACGGCTTAGCTACAGAGTAGCAAGGGTACGCCACCGGCCGCAGGGGGCCCCAAAAGAAAAAAAAATTTACACTTAAAAAAGGCCCTAAATTGCCTTTGTAAAAGTGACAGGACGCTTTTAACGAAGCGATTTTCTTTTATTTTTTGAGCGGCCAAGAACGATTGGGATGTAGTCTGTGTCTGGGCCCATGGCCAGGCAGACCGGGCGCCTTTAGTCGAAAGGCTTTTTTCCAAAAAAGTGAAAATAGAGACCACTTGGCTGGAGTAAGAAAAACTGGTCATATTTTCCCTATGACAAAAATAAATATAGAAAAAGTATGGGCTTAGAAAGTTTTCAGCTCGTGCGTTTTTTATGGACCACCTTATGTATTAAGGAGGGGAGGGTAAGCGCTAATTTTCCCCGCCTAAAATAGCTACTCCATTGCAAGTGATACTAAAAAATAGCACAACAAAATACAGTAACGGCCAATTTCATTGTCAAAATAGTGCTGATGAAATAATTAGATCGAAAGGTAACAAATGACATTGTTTTAAAAATCAAAATTGGTAACACGGCCACCAAATTGAGAGTGGTTTGGCCTTTCAAAGGAGTTGTGTCAACAGAGCGAAACATTTGCCAATTAGTTAATCTCACCAAGTAGGGTAGTCAAGTTTTTCATTTAACCTTAGAAATAATACTCAGTGATAATATAATTGGGGAAATGTTTTGGTCCCTTGATATCACTTTTTTAATAGGCCGAACCACACTTGGTGGCCTTTCACCATCTTTGGTTTCTGATACGATTCTTTGTCGTTCCGTTTTCCTGGCAAGGATTTCGCTCGTTTGTGCGACAAGCATTCATCCGCAATGATTTCGCTCCTGGAAGCTCAATGCCTGATTTGATCGCTTTCGAAGTATGTGAGGTTCAATCAGCATGGGAAAGCCCTTTCGCGCGTTTTTTGCTAAAAACGGAAGCAATTTGAAAGTCTCAACTCAAGACTAGGGCTCCCCGTCTTGCTGACCGTCAATCTCAGACAAAGATGGGTTTAGTATTCATCTGGAATTCATAAATTTCAGCATATGAGACTGAAACTACAAAACAAAAATACGAAATATTGGTAGTTGGAAACGTTTTCCTTAAGTTTCGCTTCAGGAAAATGTTCGCTAATTTTTTTTTTTATAAATTACTTTTAAAAAATATACTTGCTTCAAAATGCGTTTTAGGTTTTGGACCAAGTTCAGAATTTCAGAGACGAACAACGAGCTTTGTGACCCAAACTCAATAAACAAACACAGCCAACTGGACAAAGTGTCGGTCGGCCTACAAGTTATAAGAAGGCACGGGCCCAATGGCGTCTCCCATCACTTACGTACATACGGGACTCTAAAAAATCACTCCCGTAGCGAGTGATTTAATTACTTCTTAAGGGCTTAAGAATTAAGACACTTTAAATTAAAGAGAGCCCCTTTGTTTAAATTACATTTCCGTGAGGTCATCATCATCCAGTTTACGCAAAAAATTTGATTGAAGAAACTTAGTTTGGTGAAACATGGAGATACACATGAGCGACCAAACCGAACCGGTGTCGCAAACGGTGCATCCAACACTACGCTGGCTTTAGCTAGTAATAAGCTTTCTTAAATATAGCAAGACATTTTATTGCTCAGGAAACACACAATTAGTAAAGGTAATTACTTTTAGTAATATGAAATCCTAAAAAATACCCGAGCCATAATCTTAAGTCTGTTTACCTTCATGTCAGTATCTGGTCTTGTGTGAGCTTGATGAAGGATTCACGACTGAACAAAAAGATGCAGCTTGGTTCGAGAGTACATGTCAACATATGATCACTACACGCACGACCCGACCTGAATAATCATGAGAAGACACGCCTTAGATACGCTTGGATACAAATGGATTTCTTGCGTGACAAGATGACGCGCATATACACTTGGCTGTAATGATTTTTTTTTCACACAAACTAGTGAAATTGTAACAAACGATTTTAATTTAAATTATTAATTCTATTCTGTCCGCGAATTAATTCCAGTCACTCGTGAATGTTATAACCTAGGTTAACTCTCGCTTTACTGAATTTTGGATTTGGTTAATTAGCGGATGGCAGCGTATCTGTATTCGGACATTCGGCCGCGCCCCCGGGCGGGGGACGGGCCGGCCCCCGCGGGCGCGAGAGGGAGAGCGGATATATTCCCCTCCTTAGGTAGGTCGGGCATTTTATCTTATGATCTTCTCCCCTGGGACACTTTCCCCCAGACACTTGCCGTAATTAAACTAATTTCTTACGAAGTAATTTTTTTATTTTATTATCTAGACACGCTAGTGTGTCGCCGCCAAGCAGACGTTTTATTGTTGTTCGAGCTTAATTGTTAGAGCGGAATTGTTAGTGTGTAATTGTTGTCAGATGGCGGCTCACTAGCAGACTGTGTCTTTTAACTGAAACCAACTTATACGTGATTTCAGTATACTGGTGTAAATTCCCCATGCGGTAGAAATCTTTGCAAATCGTTTGAATCAGGTGTCTTGGGTCCAGTAACAAAGAAAACCTCAACACGAAAATGTGGGAACGTGTTCTTTATGGACAAAATGTGCCCTCAATAACGTTAAGTGTTACTAGTAACTAGTAACTAGCTGTCACCAGGCTCCCATGTTAATTCTCATAGGGTATAAAGACACCTCTACAACTCATTAGGGAAAGTTGCCAGATCTAAATTTCGGCAGATAGGTAAAGCGTCATATGGGGAAGTGCCTTTTTCTAAAATGGGGGTTGCAGCCCTGAAGTGGCTCGTAAGTGCAAAATTATTGTTGTAACCATTGTTTGTATTGTCATCCATCAGTAGCAAAAACAGTGCATTCTGACAATTAAGCACTGACACGATAAGCGTGTAACACTTAAGCATGTTATAAAGTGTTACACGCTTATCGTTTCAGTGCTTAATTGTCAGAATGCACCGTTTTTGCAAATAGGTGGTTCACTAAGAGACAGTATACCTTTATATTTTATTGGAAAGGATTGGTCTTGTTTTTTTTACGGCACACGAATCCAAACTGAATTATCCGCCCCACCAGGATAAAAGGGTCAATTTTGCTGGAAAGAAGAGTAGGAAACAAAATTCACACCGTCAGCACAGGTGGGAACGTGTTCTTTATGGAGAAAAAGTGTCGTCAATAACGTGACGCGGACATTTTATTTTATTCAGACTTACTGTTCTTGCAGTCTAGTGTAAGTGGCGAGTAATTTTAAACAGCTGGTGAGTTGTTTAGTTTTAGTAATCTTCGTCTGCCACCACAATATTAGAACTGTATGAACATTTACCATTCCGTGAGTTTGTAGTATGTGTTCATGATTGAATGATTAACGTTAACCTCGCGAAGGCCAAGTTATGGGGGATGCGCTGATTGAGTGAGCGAAGCGAACGAAAATCAGCGTTTGTTAGGCCGAGCGCTCAAAAATCGGGTTAAATAGACTTAAGCATGTGAAACATGGGTATACAATAAGCCAAACCACGTTGATTTGACTGGTGTAACGGCTAATTGGGCAATAGCAAACGTAAAAATTATGAATTAGAAAATTTATAGACACTCCAGACAAAAAAGGTAGCGGTACTATTAGATAGTGGAATTCTTTGTATTCACAGGCCTATGAAAGTTGTGATATCCACCCAAAACCAAAACTGGTATAAGAGCAGCTGCCAAGTTTCCCAAAAGGGTCGGCCTTTCAAAGTAGTGATATCATTCAACCAGGGAAAGGCCGCCAAGGTTAATCATATTAGCAAAGTTAATCGCACGGAATAATACTTTGGACGTTAAATGAAAACTTGAAGATTGCTACTAGCGGAGGCCTAGCGGTAGCAATCTTCAAGTTTTCATTTAACGTCCAAAGTATTATTCCGTGCGATTAACTTGGCTAATAGGATTAACCTTGGCGGCCTTTCCCTGGTTGAATGATATCACTACTTTGAAAGGCCGACCCTTTTGGGAAACTTGGCGGCTGCTCTTATACCAGTTTTGGTTTTGGGTGGATAATTATTACATCAAAAGTGGTAATTGGCCTACCGTGTATTGAGAGCAAACGAAGAACATACCATGCACGAGCGTTCATCAGTTCATTATTCGTATATTCCGGCAGTTTTGTCTATAGTTCCTGCGCAAAGCGTCCCCCTCCCTCTCCCCCTCGTGACTTTGTAGTGCCACATGTGCACTCGATGTACGGCTCATTCTGGTAGCGTGTCCTCCATCATACGAAATTTGCTTGTATGCTCAATGTGCGTGCGCTTGTACATTGTACAACGTAGCCAATAGATAGCCTTGTAAGGAGAACGGAATTTTAAATGAAAATGCAAAGCGAGCCGAATAGGTAAAGGGTATCATATTTTAATTGCACGGTTGTGACGTCACGCTAACACATCCCCATGGTAAAAGTGTAGTCGTTATATACGGTTAATCTGAAAACGCACTCACGTCACCGTGGGTTAATTTTGGTAACCCACACTTTTTTGATAACCTAACACTTTTTCCGGGGTCTACACAACCCCTGCTCCACCATGTTACATATAATGATCGACTTTGCAAAACTACCGCACACAAGAGAAATTCAACCAGCACACCCCATTGCAACCAGCATAAATAGGCACATTGCAACCTGCGACATTTGTCGTACTAACACGAAAAAAAAACCTCGCTACTGTGCTAGGCCCCCACCCATGGAGGAATTGCCCAACCCGGAAATCTTGCGTTCCGACAGTACGAAAACTAGGCTACTGACACTTGTAAAATACACCTAAATACACCTAAAAACCTACGAGACTCAAGCGAATAGCACATTTGCAACCTGTGACATATTTCGTACTACCACGAAAAAACCTCGCGTACTATTCTAGGACCCCACCCATACAGGAATGGCCCAACCCGGCAACCTTTCGTTCCGACGGTACGAAAACTAGGCTACTGACACTTTGAAATACACCTAAAAACCTACGATACTCACGCGAATAGGGCTTGCTGTACTCTAATCTTCTTTAAACTATCAAAGCAGAAAAAAATACAGTTTTACCTTAAAACACAAACATCGGTAACAGAACGTCTATCCCCTTCGCTATAACTTCGTACACAGGAAGTTTCTACCGGAAGTTTCCGTTCAGAAATTTACATAAGTCGCATGTAAAAATTCTTAAATTCATTATGATTCACAAATAAAATTTACAAACAAAAATCTTAAAAAAAATTAGCTTGAGATTTAGTTAGCTTGACGTCACACCTTAGCATTAAAACACATATCCGTGAAGTAGACCCAGCTATCCCGAAATAATTGATCTTTTGCTCGAAACGGAACAATCCAAAAATCTCGAGGTAGCAAAATCGAACTCGCGTTAAAGCGTACGTGCGATTTCGCCACCCTTCGATATTTGGAATGTTCCGTTTCTCGCAGACGATCAATTATTTCGGCGTAACTGGGTCTATTTCATGGATATCTATTACTTAGTTCGTCCCATACTCCCAGTCCCATCACCTCTACCCCTTAATTGTAGCCTAATAATGTTGACCTATCCAAGGTCAGTTGTCATTAAGCAACACAGAACACCCCAGGACTTCCATTGTATCTTCATTTTGCCCGAATATATGTCACGCTATAACTTTCCAGTGCCGCCCCATGCTCGCACTACAAATTTCTACCGTATCACCGTTGGCCTTGTTATTGGCACTGTAGCTTTTCAGTGGCAACAGATAGCGCCCGGTTCAAAAATGTGTGTGCTCATTTTTCATCGCTTTTTATAATTCAACTGCGGTCACGAAGCCCGCATTTAAGAAATAAATAAGTCATAAATCAAGTAAACCACCCGATACCTCAAAATATGAGATTAGGCGTCATTTTGCCTTTAACTGTAAGATTTAAGCGGAAACGGGATCGTTTGATTTTGGTTCCTAACAACGAATCAACTTTTCGCTGGCTAACAAGGCTAATTGGTAACCGCGCTCTTGGTTCCATCGTACAAACTTTCCGTTTTCTCAATCCTCGTACTTTGAGAATCCTTTATACCACGTATTTCAGACCCCATCTTGACTATGCTGGCTTGCGTGTGGAATCCTTATCTAATCAAAGACTGTCAAGTACTTGAGGCTGTTCAACATCATGCTACAAGATTGATTCCGTCTCTGCGTTGCTTACCCTATGACCAACGACTTAAGATCCTGGGTATCTCCAGCCTTGTTGATTGCAGACTCAGAGGTGACCTCCTGGAAACATTTAAGATATGAACTATCTTGACAAAAGGAATCCAAGTGATCTATTCAAGATGAGCCTCTTCCACACTATACTTTGTTCCACATTATGTTTTCAGAAAACTGACTGTATGATGCCATGTTTTCTTCCACTACGAGTGCAAAAAATCCGTAAACATCCCATTCGTAAACTCTAACAGTAACTATGTTGAGTCTCCAAGTGTGATATCCACATTTTTTTGCACTCTTAGTGCAAGGAAACGAGTCGTCATCCAGTTAGTTTTCTGAAAACATAATGTGGAACAAACTATAGAGGACACTCGTTTAAACTGCAGAAAGTATTCTAGAACTCAAATCAGACACCAATTCTTCTCCAACAGAGTTGTGACGAACTGGAAAACCCTCCCCGAACATCTTGCCAAGGAAACCAGCCCAGATTTCTGGGAAAAAATGTATGACAAGAGAGCTACCTCTCTCTGATTCTGCTTCCTTCCGGCCTCACGGGACGCGTATGGTTGATTATTGTTATCATTATTATTATTATACTTTCCACGCGTCCAAGCGTATATTGTTGCTCCGCAAAACTTGATGCCGATGTTATATTTTGTTCCACATTATGTTTGCAGGAAACTGAATGTAATGACGCCACGTTTCCTGCACTACGAGTGCAAAAAAACCTGTGGATATCACACTTGTAAACTGTATACAGTTACTGTTACAGTCTGCGAGTGATATATTTACGTGTTTTTTGTACTCGTGGAAGGAAACGTGGCATCATACAGTCAGTTTCCTGCAAACATGATGTGGAACAAACTATAGTCACGATCCCTTTTGCCGTACCATAGTACCCTAATTATTATGTAGAATAAACTTATTTTGTTTAGTAATTTTTTTTCTGGGGAGAAAATGTTCGGGGAGGAGGGAGGGGATGTCCAACCTAAGAAGGAAATATTTTCGAAGGGCGCAAATGTCCGGGAGGAGGGAGGAGAAGTCCGGAAAAAAAAAAAGGAGCGAATCTATTTGGC
Organism: Lithobius niger; assembly: GCA_023313725.1. Lineage (NCBI taxonomy): Eukaryota > Metazoa > Arthropoda > Chilopoda > Lithobiomorpha > Lithobiidae > Lithobius > Lithobius niger. Next base: position 2,078 of record JAHWFP010067037.1, on the reverse strand, counting down.
ATTACTCTTAAGTCGATGGGTAACGGCGATATGTTGCAGCGGAATACGATTACAGATTATCCATTTACTCTAGAAAACAAGTCAAACATTTGCTTGGTATAGTTCATCAGTAAAACCAAGTTATAATTGAGATGTGGCAGCATCTATATTACAATTGTCCCTTCATATTCCACCCCTTGTCACTAGGCATTCTGCAAGAGAAGCTACAAGTTTTGCTTCCCGACTCCAATTCAGTTCATTCTGCATTGATACAATTTGATTTTACCACAGAAAGGCCAAGAGGCGTTAACGTGCCGTCCAACTGGAGAACTGACGTGGAGTGGGAGGTAACAAACTCAATTTCTACCCCCCATCGGCCTTGGACCCCACTATCTTCAAGGTCATTTCAAGGCTGTTGCTTGCCGATGGGATTTCCTTGGACCCATCACGGCAGCAGTTTAGATTTTTCACACGTATTCATTTGGCAAAAACACACACAGCCTAATTTCAACGCAGGTTATCCACAAAAGTAAATAGGACCATTCATTCTCCAATGCCACTGACTCACAACGAAAGATGGAACATGGGTTAATATTAAGATGGACACTCGTGCATTAAGGCCCTCCTTTATGCAACTCCTGGTAAAAGTAATTGTATCGTATCCCACTAATACAAAACAACTTGCATCAAAAATAGTTTATCAATGTAAAGCTATGAACATTAACATACCAAAACAAGGATGCACTACACTGCATTAGTAATTCGACGTGTCGTATGGTAGAATAAAAAAAAATCTGCAATTGACGTATGCAGTTGGAACGGCAGACATATCACAGGACACTACTAAAAAAAATCTGAATACGTAGTGTGCTGAACAATATCTACTACATTGCCATTACATAAAAAAAAATTGTCTCGTAACTTTTGCTAGTACTGCTATACGGCAAATGAGCCAGAATCTTGCGTGCGACGAAGCAATCACTGACCATGTAAGTTTTCCTCAGACGCTGATATTGGTTTTGTTACAAAAAAAAAATGAAAACTTCGTTGTTTTACAGTTTTCCGTCCCCTTTGGTCTTGTTCATTAGGCGTTTACGTTTTTTAAATCTTTGAACATCACATTTTCAGTAAATTCAGTTAATTTGGAGGTGGGGGGATGGGAGTAGGCAAAATCGTATTGCGCTGAGGGTACGTGAGGTTAACTACTTTAAATTTATTTACACTTTTTAGGTGTATTAACAAAAGTTAAAATAATCACACGAAAATTGTGACAAAGTCCACATTGAATATAACACTTGAAATTCATTAAGTGACGACCCACTTTGTATTGTTCTTCGCGATAAGAGAGGAGCCACCTCGATGTCTACGTGTAGTCTCTAACCGACCGCAATTTGAAGAGCTGACTTGCCGAAGTGCGCAATTACACGCCACAATTTTTCATATGAGCGCACACCTTTACGATGATGTTGGGCTGACGTCATCCACAGATCGTTTACTATCGGACGACGGTTTTTCGCTGAAGATCTCGTTTGAGGTTATCATACTTCAAACGTCTTACCTATATTCTGTAGATCGTAATACCTTTTGTACTTGCGTACTGCAAGTGACCCACTCACATACTTGAATTTCGTCGGATCAGAATTGAACAAATGTTTCTGGTTTTTGAGAAAATCTCGCTGAACAGATTAGCCTTCACCCGTTTTTTGGGCACAACCACATTAATTCGACGTGTGACACGTCGAATTAAAAAAGAGTGCTGGCATTTCTTTCGCGGATCCATGCAGCATGGGGTTGTACAGTACATAAATGACGTCACGCAAATGTGGCCCCTGTTTACCCCTCCCTCCCCCAATCAGGGACCGTTTAAGTAGTACGTCATCAAGAAATTGGCCATGTTCAAACCTCCTCCCTTTCGTCATCGATACCCCCCCCCCCTCCAGTATTACGTCATTTCTAGCTTCACCCCCTCCATAGATATTTCCCAGTATATTCATAGTTTTTTTTTTGGCGTTTTTACACCCTTTAAATCTTTTTAGACTGGTGTAGCGGTGCTTACGTCATCACTGGCCACCCCTCCTCAACAACAATCGTCACCAGTA
>JAHWFP010067031.1:0-11848 GCA_023313725.1 Lithobius niger | reverse complement strand
CAGGCGCATTGGTATTGAAAAAGCTTTTAACAACGCTTGTTACTTGTTATTATAACCCGTTGAGTTTGTATTGTACGTGAACTGCATACATAAGTACATGACATGCAGTGGAGACTGACGAAGAGCACGTAATGTTTCTTGCCCTTACTGTGTTCAATTAGCTATTTATAAGGACCTTGTTAGTTGCCATCACGCAGTCTAACTAAACATCGAAAAACATTTCGTGTTCCTTGTCAGGTTTCATTTCAAGACACGCTGCTGAAACACGCAAGGGATAACGAAACGGTGGAATACAATTCAGAATTCAAAGGATTGCTAGCTCTTAACTGTTTGACGAATGCTTTATTCGATTCTCTTTCTAGTTAAGTATTTATCGGGTTTACCAAACTAACGACGTGGCAACAAGGTTGTAATTAAAAAACAACTTTTGCGGTATTAATAATATTGTTGTATGATTTTGGTAATGTTTTTACCAATGACGAACGCGCTACGTATTTACTGATTTTGGATTGTAAGTCTACGGTCGGATGGATTATCCCCTCCTTTATGTCGATATTTTCTTAAATTTTAAAGGCTTCTTATAAGTTAAATTCCGTAATATGTACGATATTACACTCATAAAGGAAAGATGAAAACAAGCCCAACAGGGAACATCATACAGTTGAAATGACGTAGGACAATAAGTCTTAATACACTCGGTCGCATGGCAATCTAGCACTGTTGTGACCTTAACAACGGGTTTATTGAGTAATCTTAATGCCAAGGAAAGGGTTAAACAAGTCAAACAGCGAACAACGTCATTTCTATAGTGTACGCGGCCTATCTTGAGTTCTCCGCAGAACGAACACAGATAATCGATTGCACGTTTTCAGTCGCAGAGTGCCTTGTTGATATCCAAGATGGTTACACAAACAATGGCGGCCATCGATTAAAACCACCCCCTCCAGGAAGACGTAGCCGCTCACAAAATACTTGCAGGACTCAAGATACGCCGCGCACACAACAGTGTATGTTTTTCGCTTTTTGGCTTCTTTTCCTTTTTCCTATATAGCGATTTGTGTATATTTATCTTCATGCCGACGAAAACCCAAGCGAACGCCGGTTTAAATCCCATGACGGACGTATGAGACTTTAAAAACAAGATATCGGGGCGTTATGTTACAGGTGTATTCCGTAAATCCACTAAAGCGAATGTGAGTGTCCTTGCATCTGAGGGCATTTCTGTAGATTCGTTTTGACCCTTACACTCGCATTTAGTGGATTTACGGAATACGGCTGTTAGTGTCTGGAGATTGATTGGGTTGCCAGTCCGAATCCGTGTCACGCCACTCTGACAAAACTTGCATAAAGCGTCGTTACTGCACTACGTTTTTCTGGTGTATTATTTTCCCTTTTTTGGCTTGTTGTCTTCTTTTTTTTAATTATTTACAGGGATGGATTTGTGTATATTTATTTAAGCATTATACTCATCCTACGAAGTTACATGGAACTTTACAATTTTAACGATTAAGTCAGACGAAAAACTAAATATTAACTTTTTAAAAAGTTTTAAAAAATTAAAATTGCCCGCAAGTACAACAGACAAAATTTCATAATGAGAAATGAAGCCTGGAAAACGTTATAAAGTAATCGATTCGACAACCGGCATTTACGAGGAATATAAATAAAAAAAAAAGGGTTTAAAATAATCTAAAGAATTAAACAAAACAAAAATTAAAAACACATTCAGCCCCGACTAGTTTCGAACCGACGATCTGCTACTTACAGCTGTGCGGGCTACGCTTAGGTGCACACTTTTATGAACGTGTAGTTGTTCAACAGCGGAATAGGAATACTCTTCAACATTTTTGGTACAACCACTTAAAAATACCACTTGTGAATGACGTTGTAGAGTAGTAGCTTACCAAAATAGTTTGAAAATTATACCTATTCCAACAATTGAGCGTGCGTATGCGAGTGCCCACTGAAGAACAAGATCGAGAGCTAGAGATTGGAAGGCGATCAGATACCGCCCTAGTTCTAACAATATCCACAACCGACAGCTAAGTTCGGCTATGGAACGGCTGAGTTCATAGCGCTACCACAAAGTGTGGAAATGCATTAGAGCGACAAACGTCTTCATGGTTAACATTTCAGAAAGTGCCCATTTGTTTAAATGCCGTATTTGTTAAAACGCGTAAAAAACTGCGTAATTTAATACGATTTTTATTTATTTTTTATTTGTAGGTTTTCTTCGCCATTGTGGCCGCATTCGCTTTCATGAGCGCCCCCGTTGAGGCCCAGAGGGGTCGTGGTGGTTATGGTGGTGGCCGTGGTTACAGTGGTGGCCGTGGAGGCTATGGTGGTGGCCGTGGTTATGGTGGCGGACGTGGTTATGGTGGTGGATACAGAGGTTAAACAACAAGACAGCGTAAATCTGTTACGGGCGGAGGCAATTCGCAGTTGACTGAAAACAAAAGGAACTTTACCATCTGTCTGATGTAAATACTACTGCAGGTCCAGCTGTTTTTATTTTTTTTTTTTTACTTCTGTAAGTCTTTTTTTTTTCTTCAATGTAAAAAGACTAGACGCAATGCAAAGTTTTTCTGTGAAAACATAATAAAATGGTTGTTTTTCGTTGTACAAAAATTGCTTTTTGTTTATTATTATTATTTTGTGTTAAATAATTGGAAAACTAATGACAGACTCTCATAGGCGTCCACAAACTTTCAAAGGATGAGGGGGGGGGGGGGGGGGGGAAACATTGGAAAAAAGCACAAAACAAAGAACATCCTCTACTTTTCCAAACCTCGAATCATGCTACGTTTGTTTTATTATTTTTCTTCATCATTTTTTTCCACTAAAGAGCAAAAAAAGTGAAAAAAAATTGGCAAAAAAAGGCAAAACGGGAAACCACCAAGGGGGGGCAATTATATTTTCAAACGAAAGAAATGTCCCGCTCGTTGTTTAATTGCTCAGAATTCTGCATGCAACGGTTTTAATTTTTTGTTTGTTTGTTTTGTTTTTAAAGGCTGATTACCACCAAACGAAAGTTTGGAGCATCTAGCGCCGTCGAGCGCTATCGAGTTCTCTCTAGCGCTTGCTCGCAACCAGTAAAGGAATGCACAAAGTAATATTTTTTAAGACAACAGACACGCCACGTGCCTTGTTAATTATTGAGTAAAAATTTAGTACGTCCTCATGCACCAGGAAGCAAGCTGTAAAGATTAACGATGTTAAAACCACTAGATGGCGCCAAGGTAGAATATAAAGAAAATCCTCAGGCGCCATCTAGTGACATAAATATCGGTAACCTTTACAGCTTGCTCGCTGCAGGTGCACGAAGTCGTCCAAAATTTTTACTCAATAATTAAGGAGGCACGTGGCTTGTTTGTTGTGTTTAAAGGTACTGCTTTGTTTATTCCTTTGCTTGCTGCGAGAGTGAACTCGAAAGGGCTAGATGCTGCACATGTTAGTATGGTGGCAACCCTCCTTTAAGGAATGTTTACAAATTCCAGTTAATGTAATAAAATAGTGTAAAACGCCAGAATTCCCTCAATGATTTTTTTTTGCTAAATTTCAGATATTTCGTGAAGCATTTAGTCTGAAATTACGATTTACACGCCAACGTAGTACATACAGTTTCATTGAATAGTAAAGGAGCAAATGAAAACTAACAATGGACTTCAAAGGAACAAAAAATTGGTTGGTTTATTCTTGTTTCTTGTCCTATACGACGAACATTGAAACATCTTTAAAGTGGGTACTTATCCGAAACACTTAATTAGGGAGGCATTAATAAAAAAAAATTGTTGCATTTAGAATAAAAATGCACTATTGGCCGTATCAAGACACGCTCATGTCACCCATTGGCTCATCTGGGAATTGTGAGAAGAAGAAGAAGAAGAAAAAGGGCTTTATTTGAAACACAATTAAAACAAAATACATTGAAAGTATAGGTCGAAGACCAAGGTCTTTTACGAGCCCAGTAGAAAAATAAACACACATACAAATGACTACAACGAAGTATTAAAAAAAAATAGTGTCACTGATAGTGCAATCACACACAGGCGAATGTTAAATTTAAACAAAAATTACACAATACTATAATCACACACTGGAAAATGTCAAAAATTGGGGAAAAAATATAAAACTATGCAAAGCATAAAAAGTAAAAAAACACAAAACATCTAAAAAAAAATGACGTTAAACAATGTAAAAAAAAAATCTACGATCAAAGTAAACGTTATAAATGTATAAGGAGGGAAGGTTAAAAAAAATAGGAATTCAAAATGGGCTTAAGTTCGTCCGAAGAACTAAAACAACTCATCATTTTCACCAATTTTATTGCCTTGAAACGTTAGAAAAGCGCCAATTTTAGAATATGTCAATTGAAATAAATTATGCCTTATTTGTCTATTTTAGTCTAATTTTACTCTGTTCAGTTTCGGTCTTGGATGGATTCCCCCCCCCCCCCCCCGGGTATCCTTCCACGGTGTACTTTTCACGTTTCTGCCAAACGAGAGCTATTACCGACCATCACAGCCGGATAAACGTAGCCTGTGACCAATGTAGGCCTCTGCATCTTTAACAGAAGAAAGTTACTGCGTTTTGAACCATCTTCTGATAAACTGACGAACCGAAAGAAAAGGGTGAAACTCGTCCGAAGTTTGCCGAATTAAAAACATTATTAAAACGAAGAAGAAAAGAAGCCAAACAGCGAAAATCATACACTAGAAATAACGTAGTACAGTAAGCCACATTTATGCACTTACGATTCGTCGGAGTGGCATGACCCGGATTCGAATTGACAACCCAATTCGTCCTCACACTACGGCCACTCCTCGGACGCATGACTACTTTCTTACACTGCAGAAATATGTTGGACTTAAAAACCGTACAATCCGATGACTCCGACATTGACGTTTATTTATTTATTTATTTATTTTGTTTTGCAGTATTTATTCAACTGGTGAGATAACCTCATAACAGAATCAAGAAGGGATGTGGCAAAACAGTGAAGTGAACATTTATGTTACATAATTTAAACTGTCATGAAACTTTGGAGGAGTACACTTGGCTTACCGCTATTATTTGTGATGTGGCAAGTTTACAGCTGGAAAATATCGTAAATGGATTACGTTATGTTTCTTGCAATACATCACATTTGCAGATAACTATAATCTCAATCACTCTTACTTAGTGATATCATTAAATGAACTGCTTATATCCTTAAATTAATTTTGGGTATCACTAAACGAATTACTGTTATCAGTAAATTAATTTTTGATATCGGTAATTCATTTACTGATACAGTGGCGTAACTACAATGAGGCAGAGGAGGCCCCCTCACTGGCCCCAATTAAAAATTTGTTGTAACCACAAAATATGTGAAAGTTGGTTACTGCTACAGTTTCGTGAAAAAAGCTGCTTCTTGTTTTGCAAAAAAACTTATATGTTTTAATTTTTTTATGAAGGGGGAGGGAGGGGAAGGCTCTTGCGTTATGGGGCAAAAACTGCAATTATTTTTATGAAGGGCCTCGACTGGCCTCTCGCCTGTACGGCAAAAACGGCATTTTTTTTAATGAAAGGGGTGCCTGTAAAAACAACATTTTTTTTAAGGGGAGGGGGGAAAGGCGATCTGTACTGGGCTCATGCCTTGTGTGGCAAAACTGCATTTCTATTTTTAATGAAAGTTGTCCTCCAGTGGGCTCTCACCTTGTGTGACAATAACTGATTTTTTTTCTATGGGGGGGGGGGGGGGGGGGTTCCACTGCACAGCCGCCTCCGGGCCCCAATTTTTAAGTTACACCTCTGTACTGATATCAAAATTTGGTGTGTTGCTATCAATAAATAGGCGCGAACGAGTGATATGAGTAAAGATATTTTTTGATATCACTTTACCAATTGCTGGTATCACTATATTAAATTATTGATATTTGTATTTATTTACTATATCATCACAAAGTTCGAGATTTGACGGAATAAATTAGCGATGTCATAAAGGAATAAAAGTAGAAACGACTTGGGATCTATCGACCCAGTGCTGTGGCAATGGGTTTCTGTGATGGCTAAGCTCTTTAAGATGATACAGTGTCACTGATAAATTTACTACGTAAGAACGTAAATTTCCAATATGGTGTGCGGTTTGACGGTACAGCCCGAGGCGTCATGTGACAGAAGACGCTGTGTACTGATATAGTGTAGTATTATTATAAAAAAAAAAACGCTTAAGCATGTAAAATACGGACGAAAGCCTTGAAAAAAACGTAATGCTCTGAAGGAACAGATACAAGAAAGAGACATGGAGTCCATTGGCTTCGCACTAATATGTGTAAAAGAATCTCCAAAAAACAAGATGGAGCTTCTTTTACACGTATTAGTGCGACGCTGATGACTTACATGTCTTTTTCTTGTGTCTGTTCTTTAGAGCTTTAATTTTTTTTAAGGCTTATATCCGTATTGTATACGCTTAAGGGTTTTTTTTTAATACCACTGATATCTGATATATTTTTGCTTGGAGATATTTCGAGTGAATTAAATAACTAGAATTTCGATATGAGATATTAGCGATATCAGATAAAACAGGATGAAAAGCGGACGGCTCAACAAAAATTAAATGAATACAAAAATTCATGAAAAGGGTTTGCATGCATGAATACGTTAAATGAATAGGCTTACATCTGTATTCATTTAGCGATATCACATAATTGAGGTGAACAATTTTTTAGATAAATCAGTCACATTAAAATAATGTTCAAAATGCCCTGGTCCTTGTTAATATACCTACGTTTTAAGCTACAAAAGTTGAAAATTGGTTCACTGGTTCGATATGCTGGTGAAAGCAAAATTTTCCCCAAACAAAAAGAAGAACAGCAACAAGAATAGTGTAGTCATATAAAAATAACGTCCGAAAGGCCCTAGGCCTTGTTCATACCTACGTTTTAAGCCATAACATTTGAAAATCGGTTCATTGGTTTGATCTCTCGGAGAGAGTAAAATATCCCCAACAACAACAACAAACACAACAACAGTGTGTTGGGTGTTGTAGTCACATTAAAATAGCGTTCAAAAGGCCCTACACCTTGTTTATCCCTACGTTTTCAGCTATAAAAGTTGAAAACCAGTTCACTGGTTACTCCCTATAGGTGGGAGCAAAATTTCCAAGAAAAAGAACAACAACAAGAGCATTGCAGTTACATTAAAATAGCGTTCAAAAGGTTTAGGACTTGTTCATACCTACATTTTAATCTATAAAAGGTGACAATAATAACAATAACAATAACAATAATAATAGAATGTTCGTTGCAGTTGCTTGCAGGTCAGGAAAGGAAGTCTGAATATATCGGATAATTGTTTCAATCCCCAGGTGAGGGCAAAGAGTCCCAGCAAAAACAACAACAACAAATCGACATGTTATGGAGGCCAACCGGCTCCATTGTTATCATTAAATTTTTTAATGCAGTGAAATGGTTATGACATGATCCCAAATGCAAAATATCGTAGGAGACTACAGAGTTTCAAGTTTGAAGTTTAACATGGAAGTTCATGCTGTGCTGCCGCGATAGCAGTTCTTATGTAAGCCTCTGCATGAACTTCCTTCGGTAGTATCACTGTATTAATAAACAAAAACGGAACGTTAAATGTTTAGAGTAAGGGTCTAAAAGTCAAAACCTAGAAGGAACACGGACAAGCTTTGACAGTAAAGGTCTAGGTGTAAAATGTCAGTAAGAGGCTGGTAAGCATTAGACCCTTACTACCCGGTGGTTAGCGTAGTTCTACTCTATTCGGACAGAAAGTGTGTATGAACGATTGTAGCAGGTTTTCTTTGTTCTTAGAATATTGTTATGGAACTTTAAGAACATAATTTTCTTGTGAAGTTTGGCATTTTGTGTCTTTTGATGCTTTAGAATTTTTTTTTTATATTCCGTAGATTTACGGCAGAGGATAACCAGTAATGCTCTCTGCTGCGAATACCCTGCAATGTTACTAATTCGAAAAATAATTTTCAACATACAGTAAAGCAGTAAACCTATATCATACTACCACTGGATCATCACATGGGAGGATTTCCAGTTTTTCGTGAAAATGTTTTTATTTCTGACCACCGAGTAGTAAGGGTCTAATGCTTGCCAGCCTCTTACAAAATGTTACACCTAGACCCTTACTGTCAAACCTTGTCCGTGTTCCTTCTAGGTTTTGGCTTTTAGACCCTTACTCTAAACATTTAACGTTCCGTTTTTGTTTATTAATTCGTGTTACTTTTAGAATTGCAGCTAAACTGTAAAACTGAGAGTTTAACACAGAGACCCAAGGCTCACTCTTAGCCAGTGTTAACAATAGAAACAAATCTTTTAATCTTCAGTCTTGCAGCTGGCGTTGGCTAATTAGCATTGTTGCATTATAACAATGTTTAAAACAATGTAAAACAATCAATCTGGTCGTTTAGAGCTCCATAACCCCTGAACCACTTGACCAATTAGAAAATGCCTTATGGAAAGGGCACATCTACAGAGCAATACCTGTAAAATGAGCTAAGAACCAGCTTTATAGGACAAATGGTTTGACCTGTAGAGAGGACAGACGAAAGGTACATCCCCATAACAAGAACAAGAAGTTGTCTATTTGGCCCCTCTCTGTATCTCGAGTTTGGCTCGCCCGAATTTCACAATTTTTGGACTGCATACAGGCTTTGACTAGTCAAGGCTAGATTCCAAATTTGGTTTAAAAATGTTTACTTTTAACGGAGTTATAAGCTCTCAAAGTTGAAAGTTTAACACAGAGATCCTAGGTCGACCCTTCCTAACACTGGCTATCGCCAGTGTTAATATGATAGTGTATAGATCCTGCTGTCAGCTCAGTCTTCCTGATGACTTGTAAACTGACTTTAGCTTTTGACGCGCTCCTGGCCAGGCCCGACGGAAGCAAATTATTACTGATACGGCAGTTGTGAGGCTTTAATATGGCGTGAGGGGGGGGGGGAGATATCCCATTAATTAATCTATAAAAAATTTTTTGTAGTAATGTTATTATTTTCTTAAGTTAAACATGTTTCAATCGTATAGCTTGTTACCTCGTCACTTTCTTTCTCCAGATAAAAACTTCCCGAAAAAATTGCTCATTTATATTCAGAATGCTTGACAAAAGTGTTGGCCACCGTATCTGTTGCTTCCTTCTGCACATGTAGTAACATTAGATGGTTTAGTTTATCTTGCCTCACAGTCGTTTGTTTTTAATAACAATCAAAATTCTTAACTACTGTAATGTAATGATTACTAGTAGCATGGGTAATAAAATCCATATTATCCTTGCTAGTGGTATATATTTTTTAACAAGTAAACAGACAAATTCAGGTTTATATCTGTATTATTTACGGGAACGCGGCCACTGCCTAACATTTATGAAAGTCGCCACTGCTCTTGAAATATGGATGCGCCGAGCCAGCGCCGTCTCCAAGAATGGTTTACCAGCTCACAACTCTAGTTTGAGCAACACGTAAATACACGCCAGCACTGCCCGAAGAGACGGTCTACTCACTGCTTTTTTTTTGGGGGGGGTGGGTGTTGATTTGCCAGGCAGGGCCCAGACACCGTGTGGGCAACTTTCTACTTTGCACAGGGCAGACAAGGGTTGAAATGGAACAAACGATTGTGAATTATGATAAACATGCGTTTATTCACGTGTTCTTTTTTTTTTTAATTATGTGCCTAAAACTGGTACGGCTGTGGCCGTACCAGCCGTACCGCTTCCGTCGGTCCTGCTCCTGGCCGTCGCCAAATGTTGAAAAATGTATGCCTTATGACTTGTACACTGGCAGTGTACTTTTTATCTCACTAAGTTCACAAAATGTATACCAATAGTACACAGTGTGTGGGGGCTGAGCTGATACACAGTGGTGTGTACTATCAGTTCACAGCATCTTGTGAGTGTATAGAATGTATAGCATGACTGCATCGGGTTAAGGCACACACCATAGGAAATTTACAGCATTATCTATGTAGCGTAAACAAACTATTGGTTCTAGAATATTTGACGAGTGTCACCAAATATACCACAATGGGAACAAAAGTGGTTTATCTCCAATTCGTTACCAAAATATTGCGGTGAAAAAATACTATCGAAAAGTATATTTAAAAAAAAAAGGAAGTGACATGGTCGCCAAGTTGAGGGGACCTTTCTAAAGGAGTGGAAAAAATCACAGAATTGAAACTCGGTGGGATTAACTCGGCAAATGGCGTGGTGTTGATATCATTTTTTTGAAAGGCCGAATCCAGGATGCCATGCTTCGCTTCAGTGCTGATGATGAATAAGCAAAATTTAAACAAACTAGTGACTGAGCTAACGACAAATTCAACCAATACGCCAACCTTCTGAGTCTTTGCAACTTTTTTTTAAATTCTCAGGTTAACTTTATCTGCAACGATTTCCATGCTGGTTATTATTATCCTTATAATAATGCTGGACTCGGCTGAGCAGTTAAGAAAAAAGGCCGAACAATCACTCCCCCCTCCTCACGCCCACATTGCAAGAGGACTCTTCCATTCTACCAGCGTGGCAAATGCAGCCGGGAGGGAGCGGTCGATCGACTCACATACGGCTCACAATAAAATGAACGAGACACGGGCACGAAAATTGTCGGGAAAAGAGTCGGGAAAGTGTGCCGGGAAAAAGTGTGTCTGTAAACTTAATTCATGACTGGCCCCGTGCATAGCACGGGCTGCGTCTAGTTAATAATAATCTTCTTACATTATAGACCAAAGTCTCATAGCAGAAATGAAGCAACCGCAACGACCCCCGGAAGGGGAACAATGAAAACGTGCGAGTGTGTCAATTATTTGGCTTGAAGTTGAAACTGGGACTTTTTGCCCTGAAAAGAAGTTGAAATTGGCACATTGTTGCCTCGACTAACAATTTGCTCTAACAATTATCCTTCTAACTAAACACAGTGGTAATCTCAAGGGCAAGTATTACATGACGTCATGCACACTTCTTTTTCACACGGTACGCATCGCTTAAGCCACAGCGAAAGACTGGGAGTGGGGGGGGGGGGAAGCAAAGTGAGGTGTTACCATTAAGCATACGATTACGCATTAACTGAACCTAGAAGAGAACAAAAAAACAAGCACGGGAGCCGGGTACGTGTTCAACTACGTATAGCAAAGAGGAGAAAGGGAAGGAAACCAAGAGGAGAGGGAGAGGACGGGATAAAAGAAGGAGGGGAGGGGGAGGATTGGCGAAAAGGGGGAGTGTTACACACACAAAAATCAACTGTTGCAGTGAACGATCAGGCAGCACGGATTAAATACTGGGAAACAACCACGGGTCAAACGAATCCCCGGGTGAAGTCGGGTACGATGCTAGGGCAATAAACCAACTCACACCGCTCCAACATGATTTAAATTTAATATTTTAAGCTTCAAGAATTGTAAACGATGGACTTTGTCAAGGGCTGGTTTAAAGTCTCCCACTGAAACTGCAGAAACCGCAACATCAGGAAGTGAGTTCCAATGTGCAACCACTCTCATCGCAAAAGAAAATCTATCTGCATTCAAGTCTCGATGTTTGGACTCGCAGCTTGAGCGGATGACCACGAGTTGAATTTGGTACTTGAACTCAAAAAAAAGGCAAGTCGACCGAAAATAGTCCGTGAACAATCTTATAGGTGAGTATGAAGTCTGTTTTCAGCCTCCGAAGTTCAAGTGGCTCTGGACCCGCCTTTCCAGACGAGTATTAGGGCACATGTACGCAACGACTCGCCTTTGCATTCTCGCAACTAGACTTTAATCGCAATGGCAAAGGTGTCGCTACCTGGATTAGCTAATTCCGACATCGTTTTAGTTAATGCTTACAGTCTGATAATCCGTGGCAA
>JAHWFP010067027.1:40810-59208 GCA_023313725.1 Lithobius niger | reverse complement strand
TTTAATTCTTTTAAATAATATAATTTGTTTGAACTCGGTTTTCTGTACACAATGTTGAAAACAAATTTTTGTTTCAAGAATACAAAATCTACTTCCATACAATCATTTTCATCAATGTTCAGATGCTTAAATTCAAGATTTTCAAACTTCTTTTTTTTGTTATAGTATATCATTATTCCACCCCCTCTTTTAGTTTCTTCTCGTGTTATACAATAATTCAAATATTCCTTTAACTTATAATTTTTTATTTCTTCCTTTTTGATATTTATCTCAATTCAAATACCGATGGAACGGATGATTTACTTCGGTTTTCGTTCATTATCACTTACTTCTTTTAACGCGGTACCAAAAGTGTTCCAGTTACTCCAAACTAGCAAATTTTCGAATGCTTATACTGGCATTCTTCCTCAGGCTTAGGCAATGAGACGCACACGCACCAACTGTCCTTCTTCCTTCTTCTGTCCTTCTTCTACTGGAAGAATGCCAGTATAAGCATTCGAAAATTTGCTAGTTTGGAGTAACTGGAACACTTTTGGTACTGCGTTAAAAGAAGTAAGTGATAATATTTATCTCAGTTAATACTATGAAATCCCACATAATATTGCTTCTTAATATGCATTCAACCAAATTTACCCAATTTTTTCTCATGCTTCGAATATTGACACTCAAAATTTTTAACACTTCTTTGCCTACTACTTGTTCTTGAGATTTAATATCTTCAAAATTTTCCAATACTTTATTCTTGAATTTAATGTTTGTTTTTATCATTTTTATCCCTTTTAATATACTCTTAAACACAAAAACACTTAAGTTTTAACACAAGTCACTTTCGGAACGTACAGTAATCACCTCTTGTATCGTTTCATTTTCTCTCATGTGTATCTTACCGTTATTGAACCAAACGTATTTTATGTTGTTATTTTTTGCATAGGTTTTCGCCTTCCAGAATAGTGTCTTATAATAGGGGCTCATGTTTTCGTTGACATAAATCCTGCTTCTATTTCCATTTTCATACAGAACATGATTCGTCACTTTTTGTTTCTTGTTTTGTAGCCACTCAGTTCTATATTCTCTATACTTGAACTGTATGATGATACTACTCGCTTTCTGTGGGTTTTTGTTGGGTATCCTGTGGGCTACCTCAATTTGATCTTGATGGAAGTTTCTGATATTATACATTTTAGCAATTCTTGGCAATAATTCTGTTAGTTTTTCTGTTGGTAACCATTCCACCTGATTTAATTCCAAATTCCTATTCCTGGTGTATTGTTCCTTCTCTTTGGCTTCTATTTCCAATTGTTCTACTTTTTGTTCCAACTTCACATTTGAATTTCCAGTTGTTTCCAGCATTCTTATTCTTTCTTCCATTTTTTTCGTTTCTTCTTTCATTTTATTTTGCTGAGTTTTCATATCCAATTGTTCATTAGTCATATAAGTTATTGACATTTTTATCTCTTGTATATCCTTCTTTAATTTGACTAATTCATTATACTTTACAAGCATCTGGTCCATTTTATTGTTCAATTGTTCGATCATTTGTTTCAGTGCTTGGAAGTCAGTCTGTTCACCATTTTTCATCAGGGCAGTACATTCCTTTTGTAGTATCCTCTCATCTATTTCGTCTTCATCTCCATCATCTTTTTTGTCAGTATCTTTTACGTTTGTTGATTCATTTTCAGCAACTATTTCTTCCTCGTTGTCTTTATTTTTGTTTTCTTCATTTTCCTTTTCTTCCCCTTTTTGTCCCCCCCGGCATCTCATGCACTTCCATTTGCTTTTTGTATCTTTGCCTTTTGCTTTCCACGTGTTAGCTGTTATTCCAGAGCACTCATCGAAATGATATTTTGCATTGCATTGTGAGCATTGTACGTTATTGTTTTGTTTCCCTATCTGGTTTTCACATGATCCGCATCTTGACATTTTGAAATTCGTTTTAGTTTAATCTCCAAGCGCACCTCACTATTTCCAATTTCATCAAAGTTTTTCGCCTCACTTTCACCTCACCTTGCTCAATAATAATAATAATAATAATAATAAACTATTAACCGCAACGAGTGCGGTTGCGCGAAGTAAGCGCTAAAAGTAGATTAGGCTCTCTGCGCGTAGGAAAATTAAAATTTCCGGTGCACGTTCGAACTCTGAATAATGGTTTTGAAAAGGTAGTTGTGACCTAAGGTCTTAATGCAATAAAGGTATTTTGCTTGTTTTATTTTAATTTGGATAATTATTAATTTCTTTGAACTTGGAGTGGGGGGGGGGGGGGATGTAGTATCACTCACAAAATTTTCATGCAATTATAACAATTACAGTCGGGAAAGAACATGTTCGAGGTATCTTCATATGCTTGAACATCATAATCCCGTATACGATTTTACAGAGATTACCTCCATATTGTTCTTATGAACGTGGAGAGAAATTAAGGTAACAACACATATCGCTATATGTGAAAATTTATACTTACGATGAACCAAATTAATGTCAATTTCACATGCATTCATAATTTTATGAATTGAATTTTAATCTTTGTCGTTCAATTTTTCTTTATTTAAGATGACCTGGATAGCGACAGCGGCGACGATTAGCGCCGTTGCCGTTCTCGACTGCCCACTACAAAATGAGCGATGTGGTCGAGTTTGACTCTGACCGCCCTGTTATCAGGGTGGTACATAATTGTATATTTTAATTTAATTTTTTTAATTTTTTTTATTTTAATGTGTATGGTTAAGGGAAATGTCATGTTTTCATGATCATAGATTTCTGAAAGTTCTTCCAAATTAAATTTTCGGATTTGTTTCTTAACTTTCTAAATGAAATCTTAAGTTTTAGTCAAATTTAAGTTTCCCTGTTCTTAAATTTTTTCTTTCGGTTTTTTTTTTCAATATTTTATCATGACCTAGTATTAAATTTTTACTTCTTAAATCTGTGATCGTACAATGTTTTTATATGTACTAATTCTGATTTTTATTTCAGGAACTGTTTATGTTTTGTATATAATCAATGTTAAATGTTTTATTTTATTTCTTGACTAGTTTTCATTTATGTTTCCATTTTTATTTTACGTATTTACCAGAACCCTGGAATTGTTTGTTGTTGTAAATATTTATTTTGATTTTATTCTGTTTTGCAACATTTTTAAATTTACTTATTTTTCCGTAACCGTAATTTACCGTAAGGATTTTACTTTTCATCCAATTGTTTTCGGCTACTAAAATTTTCTCAAAATTACTAAAATTAAATTTCTTAAATTTCATTCATTTAATCATTTCAGTTTTCTTGAATTTTCTTCCTTTGATAATTTTAATTTCTATTCTACTGTAACTTTTGGTTACGACATGGCTATGTGGATTTACGTTATTTTGACAATTTTCCATGTCCTTATGTTTGTAAATTATTTTACTTAAATCAATGTTCCAATTTTCTGTGCTTTATTATTTCATTATGTTTTGTTGCAAAGTTTCGTATAAAATGTGTGTAAATAATTCGATTTTTAATTTTAATTAACCTTACGTTAATTATTTTCTGTGATTTGCCATGTTTTTTTTAAATATTTTTCATTTTCCTTTTAAGTTTTATTATTTGTTTTATCATATTATTTTTTCCATGTTGTAAATACGTACTTATTGATTTTACGTATTCGTATATTAGATTTATACGTGTTTACGCATTTCCCGTATTTTTCGTATTTCGTATTATTCGTTTGTATACATTTTGTGTTTTTCTAATAATAGTATTTTCTAAAACAAGCTACGAGTTTCCGTCTCAAAAGTTATTTTACATTACATCCTGAAACGTAATAGGCTATTTTCATGTATTTATGTGATGTAAACTAGTAAACTACGTGTAAGCACTGTGAGTATCGAAACTGCGTAGGTGACTGATCTAGCAATCATGCGTTGGTTTAGGAAAAGAACTTCCGTTTTTAGTCACTAGGGTCCCCGCGTGCAGAGCGCATGAATGCTCCTTCACGGTGACGCCATGTTTTCTTTGTTCTTCTTTGGATACACATAGAATTATTCATCCTCAAGTTTTGCCATTTCCAACTGCCTACGCAGCCTGATTTCTGGGGTAGTTTTACTACTACGGGTATTATAACTATGCGTAAAACCAAGCATTCTTTGTTTATTTAGTTCGTATTCTATTTTACGGTATTTATTTTGTAAATAAGCGGCCGATTTTTGGCTCGACGCGTTTGCGTTTATTGGTTGAGCTTGTTTCTGAACCGCTAGCTGCATCGTCAGGCTCGGAAGGCGTAAACGTTGGTGGTTGAATCTCCGATAAATGGTCTGTCGGATCTTCTAAAAGTTTTGCTATGTATTGTTGTAATTTTATTTCAGCTTCCGTCAAAGTACCGTTACGCTGCTCCGATAAATCCAAATCGGTAGGTCCGTTAAAAGGAACAAGTTGGTTATTCGTTCTTAGGAACCATGGTCTTAGTAGATGGTTCACATGTGCGCGAACGACTTTTAATGGATCCAGAAAATGTACAATACGAACGATAACATCGTTTACAAATTCCATAATTCTGAACGGTCCTGTTTAAGCACGAAGTAATTTCGGCAAAATTTGTTTAATTGGTAAGAAGTCGCGTAATAATACGTAATCATCGACTATATAGCGGTAAGGACGTGCAGTGCGATCGTAAAAGTTTTGTTGTCTCTTAACTGCTTTCCAAGTATGCGCTCGAGCGACTTCGAATGCTGCTTGTAGTCTACTTTCTAGACGTACTATAGTGTCGTCACTATCATAGCAGATTCGTGGTGGTTCGAAAGCTAATGCACTCGGCAATCTAAATTCAGAACCATGATGTAAATATTGTGAGCTAATTAGCGTGGTTGAATTAGGACACGCATTTAGCGCTATAGTCACTAATTCTAGATATTTGCACCAATTTTCTGGACAACTTGCAGAAATTTTACGTAGTACTGTCTCTATTTTTCTTATTTGCTGCTTCTACCGTCCCTCCTACCCACGATGTGTTAGGAGTGAAGTTTATCTGTTAAATATTGAACAAATTTGACAATCTTGCCACAATAGCGTTGTTTATCTCACTTCCGTTGTCTCCGCGCAGTTGCACGGGTGCTGCGTATTGTTTCTGCTTTCTTATCGGGAATTCCGACTGCAATTATGTAACGACTGAAGTCGTCGATTAATGTCATTATGTAGACGTTCCCGTGAATGCTTTTATTCAAGGGCCCAATGAGATCCAAGCTCCTTGAATGACCTGGTCTCTGTAGGGGTTGATAGGCTCTTAGCTTAGCCTTGAGTGGCTTATTAGGTCTAACGTAAGCTTGACATACTTGACAAGTTTTAACGTAATGAGCGATATCGTCCATCATTTTAGGCCAATAGCAATATAGCTCTACTAATTCTCTAGTTTTACTGGCTCCGCGATGTATGGCGCCAGGTGTGGAATGGTAGTCTCTGATACAATAGTTCCAGAGAGATTTTGGTATGCACATCTGTGCTAGATTGTGCATACGACCTGTATTTAGGTCTGCTAGCCGAATTCTGTATAGAATTCCGTCATAATCTTTATAAAATATGTTTTGCTTGTTAGAAGCGTCGATCAGATCTTCTGATGACTGATCTTTAAGGCGTTTTATGATTTGGCCTAAGAATGGATCGTTTCGTTGCTCCGCCGCTAGGTGTTGTCGCGTCCAGTCAGGAAATTGACTGCCCAACACAGCGACTGGTATCTCTCTACGAGATAGCGTGTCGAATACCGCTAGAAGTTGGCCCGACTTGTGACGTAAGATGAATTCATATTCCCTGAGTTGAAGTAAGATTCTTTGTAATGGGGGGGGGGGCCCGGAGGCACAATAAAGATAGCAAATTGCTAAATGGTCCGTGGTTAAGAAAAACATCTTACCAAGTAAATAGCAGCGAAATGAATCTATACAATGTATAATCGCTAGAATTTCCCTTGTAGTAGTTGTTTCCTTCCGTTCCGCCTCAGTGAGGTTTCGGGAAATGTAGGCTAACGAATAGTTTATACTTCCGTGATACTGACTTAAACAGCCTCCGATCGCTACTCCACTAGCGTCAGTTTCCAAGAAAAAGGGTTTAGAAAAATCTGGGTGTTAAAGCGTTGCAGCGTTTATCATAGCTCGCTTAAGTTCTTGAAATGCTCTTTCTTCATTTTCGCCCCATAGAAATTTACAGTTTTTCCGTGTTAGCTTGGACAAAATCTGTGACATTTTGGCAAATGACGAAATATGTCGCCTTTAGAAATTTACCATACCTAAAATGAACGGACTTGTTTAGGCGTTTTAGGAATAGGATAATGTTGCATAGCCTTTGTTTTATCGCTATCGGGTTGTATCCCGTTTTCGTCTAGCAGAAAGTCTAAGAATTTAACTTTTTTGTGTGCAAATTCGCTCTTTTCGACACTGAGTTTTAGTCCTGAACGAGCGACTAGTTCTAGTGCTCGATTCACATGACTGATGTGGGTTTTAAGATCTGGACTACTCAGGAGACAATCGTCAAGAGAGATGGT
The DNA here is from genome assembly GCA_023313725.1 of Lithobius niger. NCBI lineage: Eukaryota > Metazoa > Arthropoda > Chilopoda > Lithobiomorpha > Lithobiidae > Lithobius > Lithobius niger. Next base: position 52,712 of record JAHWFP010067027.1, on the reverse strand, counting down.
ACAATAGGCTACTAGCACGTCTGGAAATATTTGTTGTGCACAAAATTGGAAGTGCGCAGGCGCTGTTTTATGGCCCATTGGGAGCCGGTTAAAAAAATAGGTTTTAGAGTTAGCAGAGAAGCACGTCTTAGGTTTAGCAGATGCCGCTAATTTAAGTTGATAAAACCCGAACTTAAAGTCTAAGCGTGTAAAATACTTAGCTCTGCTAAGGTGAGCCATACTTTCTGTCACAGTGGGTATTGGAACACTTACACTTTCTACAACAGAATTCAAGCCGCGTAAATCTACGACTACTCGATAACCAGTTGGCCTTCTCTTTATCATTAGACAAGGAGATAACCATCTTGATTTTCCTTCTTGGACTATTCCTACTCTCTGCATTTCGTCAATATATTTATCCAATAATTCACGTTGGTGAAATGGAACTCGGTACATTTTAGAACTTACTGGTTGTGATTCGCCAGTATCTATAGAAACTTCGTATCCCTTGTAACATCCTTGGTCAAAATCGTTTTTATAAAAAGAATCTTGGTGATTTCTAAGCATATCTAGAAATTCTCCCGTTTCCTCCTTGTTTAAATCTGGAAACGTGAACCTATGTTTTAAAATTTCCCATTCCGCATCGAGTTCTGCCTTAGATTTTGGCTTGGGAGCGTCAGTTAGGCTACTAACTGGCACCTCCGATGAACTTTCACTCGGTTTGGATTGGTTTTGGGAAGTCTCGATAGGACTTGAGATTTGAGATACCTCGATGCGACTTGTAGTTTGAGATTTCTCAATGGGACTTGAGGTGGGCAAATTTAAATTTGACGAAACTAAGGAAGCGTTTTCCTCGTACTCGATAATAGCTGTCGTGTACGTGCCGAGGATAGTACCCGCTTTTAGTTCTATGTCAAGTCCATTGAGATTTATGCACATGACTGGAATAATACCTGTGGGAGTTGTATTAACAAGACCGTGAGCAAGATGTACAGGAAATTTGCCGTTTTTTAGGTTGGAATACTCCTGTCTGTATTTCGGGATACGGAAAATGTAAATTTCCGGTTATTCTACTCTCGCAATTTGATGGAATTATTTCGTCTCGTAACAAGGATACAGTAAAGTCTATTAAATGTTGTTTAGGTGTACAATTCCATGTAGATTTAGGGTTATCATCAGTTTCTACATCTGTAGCTACGTTAAGTGACGCTACGTAAATGTGGTTGGGTTTATGAAATTCCCTGTTTATTATTTCCTTATTTTGGTTATAAGCAACATGAGCTAATTCTGGTGTAGACGACATTTGAAATTTTAGATCGCCAATAGTTAAGACGTTATCTGGGCAATTTAATGCTAACGAATCTGCTTTATTTGACATGAAATCGTATCCCAATTACACTGAAATGTTACCAAATGAACCATCAGGAACGATAATAAATTCTTGATTTCTAGACAATTCACACTTTTCTATAGGTGTTACTATTTTCCTATCAGTTTTAATCTGACGATTTCTGACCCTAACCAAATTGACTGGTGTGGTCATTGGAACTAAATAGTATTTAACGCCAAAATTCTTAAGCATGCGTTGTGCTGCTGTGTTCGTAATTAAAGAAAGTGAAGAACCTGTGTCTAATAAACAGATTTCTGGCCGATTCCCAACGTCAAACACTAAGTGTGGACGTGAATATTTAACCTTAGTTTTATTTAAAACTGTGTTCCCTTGAACGTTGTCAGCGTTAGGCGCTGCTTTCTCCGAGTCGGGCGATGCTTCTCCTTGCTGCTCTGACTAGAGGCTAGTATCAACCTCGGATGCTAGATGGTGCTGCTTGTACCATGTGTTGCCCGGTTGAGCGGAAATGCTCGTGAGCAAGTTTCCTCGCTCTCCCAACGATGATTGTTTCGCTGGTGACGCATTTGGTTCGGCAACATTTGTGCTGTCCCAAAATGTTAAGCAGATTGTAAGTTCGAACGTTCCTACAACTGTTGGAATTCTAATTTTCCAATCTTTCTGCGTTGTTGGTGAAATAGAAGTGCCCGAAGGCATTTTAACTCCGTTTTTATAGAATTAATCATCCGTATGTTTGAACTGAACTGTACGTTCGTTACCTAATAAAGCAATAACTATCGGCTTTTTAGTATCAACTGGGTTTAATTCTGAATGAAAATTTGTCGAATCTAAACCATCTTTGAATAGAGTTACTGTTACTGAGTCACAAGTTAAATTGTATTTATCGTTAACTGTGTTTAAAGAATTTGTAAATTCGTTTACGAGATTTTTATTACTGTCTATAGAACTCGCAACATATTTTGATGGAATTTTACCAAAATAGGACGCTAAACGTGGTAAAGCTAACGTGCAATCTGGCAAAGCAAGTTTTTGCTGGTCCCATTCGACGTTTGAGTACAAATTAAGCATTAGTTTATTTACATCTTCGTCTGAAAATAATGAAACGTATTTTACGTTTAAAGAATGAGTATTATTTACCTCATTAGTTTGATTAACAGGAGTTTGAGCTTGAACTGAGCTGACGTGTGGATTTTGATCGTCATTATTGCTCTGTTCTGACTGATTTAAGTTTAGTTCTGAATCCCTGTTCACATTCGGACTAGTAACTCGTTTTTTTGTATTGAAACCGTTTTGACATGAGTCATTGCCCTCGTTTATGTCTGTAGCGTGTTGTGGAACACGGTTTTGGCTGTTGTTATTTTGCCGTTGCTGATTTTGGTTTTTATTTTAATTTTGATTTCTATTTTGGTTTTGGTTTTTACCATAATTATTACCATTATTTTGATTTTGTTGCCCGTTATAGTAACCATTGTTACCGTTATTGCTAGTGTTAGCTTAAAATGAGTAAGGCTTATTTTTCTTGTTGAACTGGACAGAATCCCTATTGTCAAAACCAGAAAAATAATTTCCGCGTTTACCCCGGTTATTTCCCCTGTAATGGGTTCCTCCGCGACCGTTTTTGTTGTTAGATTTATTTGTTGGAAATCCTCCTTCTTGTTTAGCCTTTTCCCAACATTTTCGGACTAGGTGTAACTTTTCGTCATTAGTACGACATTCTCGTTTCAAATGCCCTAGTGCTTAACAGCGGTAATACGTTTTGACCTGGTTTACATTGGTGTTTACTGCACTAACTTTGGCTTCGACATTCTTAGTTTTAGCGTTAGCGTTACTAAGCTTAGTCATACCTTTCTCTAAGGAATTCATTTTATCTAGCATTGTGCCAAAAGCTAAATTGTTAACTTCCGTGTTTGAAATGTGTTTAGTGCCTGATTTATCTGAGTTACGATTGTTTTCATCACCTTGGAATCCAGCTAAAACTGAACGTTTATAGATAGCTGAATTATACGTATCCCTGAACGTAGTATGCATTTGTGATGTCATACTGAGACATTTGTGCATTTGTGTGTGAGATTCGATTTCCCGTGGCATAGCGTGTAAAAATACTGAACGCATTCCGTCATCCTTAGCTAATTGTTTAAAAGCTCGCTGTGCTTCCGAGTCGGAAGGTTTAACTCGCCAAAGTTGTGAAGCCATTTTCTCTAGCCTGGCAGCGAAAAGTTCGATAGTTTCTCCCTGTTTGAGTCGCACTGTGTGGAACGACGTAGGGGTGACGATTTCATCTCCGCAACCAAATCTATCGATTTTCTTTAAAGCTGTCCCAATTTCGGGAAGTGGCTATATGCGGATTTATGGCTATATAAATTGCAACAGGACCTGCACATTTACTGCACGCAACCGAAACTAGTTCTGAATCTTGTAGTGAAAGATCTAACGTGCGCAAATTTTCGACCATTAATGCAAAAGCGAAAATGTCTAATGAGTCATACCATGCAAAAGGTAATATAGCTTTCTTGGCTGAACGTAATTCTTCCCAAAGTCTTAGACTTATTTTGTGAATCCCTGCTTTGATTTGATTCGATTATAGTTTTAGGCACTTCTAAATGATTATCATTTACTGCCTTAAGATTATCGCTATTTGATTGTAAACATACTGCTAAAGTATGATCCAAAATCTTATGAAGGTGAGCTTCATTCATCATATTACCCTGTTGTCCGCTACTATGATTTGGGGTTAAAGTTAGCGGTGTTTGATTTCCATTTGAAATCTGGGGATTTATCACTACATTTGGGTAATGGGAACATGGGAATGATTCGGAATTTGTGAATTTGTTGGCATTTGAATATTAAGCGGTGTTTGAGCGCTTGTTTGCATTTGCAAGGTAGGCATAGTTGGTGTTAAGTTTGGTGTTACCCGATTATGCTGTGTCATTACTAAATTTAACGGCATTGTTTGGGTTAGTGGCATAGTTTGATTTAGTGGCATATTTTGATTTAGTGGCACATTTTGATTTAGTGGCACATTTTGATTTAGTGGCAAGTTATGGCTCAATGACCCGTTTTGGTTAGCGTGCACCTGATTATTGGGTGGCACTTGATTATTTATCGGTAATTGACTACTAAGTCGTACTTGGGAATTTAAAAGTGTCTGAATTGTACGTTTATTACGTGGAGACCTAGATCTAGTTCGATCTTTAGTGTTACCCTAATTCTGAGTAGAGCGATGAGCTGAACGAGACTGAACTCGTTTGGGAGGAGGCAAATTTACTGCGTCATCGACCTCGTCGATGGTATCGGAATACTCTGATTCTGTATCCGATTCATTTTGAGTAGTATTAGTATTGTCTAAATTATTAGTACTGACTGTGGCATCTGTGAATTCCACAAAATCTTGGCGATTTACTGGTTTTCTAATTTGTCTGCCTCTCGAAGAGACTTGAACTGTACCTCTAGCACGATTATTTCTAGTTCTAGGCATTATTTAACTAGATTTTAAGCAAATATTTAAAGCTTAAAGTAAATTTAACTTACGTGTCGCACAAGTCATAAGTTTTAAGCACTTCGAAATTTTGTACAATTTTCTACAAATTTGCACCAAAATGATGAATTTTCCCTTTGAAATGGAAAATAAAGGAAATTTCTCAAATTTTAACACCTGAAGTCGGCAATAATTTGACGGTGGTTATTTTAAGAGTAACCACGACCAGTTTCACACTAAATTAGCACTGTAGTGACTAATAACCCAAATGCACTAAACTCAATTTAGGCCTATAAGTTTAACGCAAAATTGACCAAAATTACCTCTTATTGCGGAAAATTCAAAGCAAATACTCTTTAAATTCACACAAGATAATACACTTGAACATACTTCATAGCAGTGAACATGTCAACCAACTATTTTCATAAACAATGACAAGATATAAGCAAAATCAACAATGTTATTTTCCAACAAAGTTCAACCAGCGCTACATAAATAGGCTACTAAATTTTCCCGTACTTTTGTGTGTTAAAATCCAAACAAACCAACTATCGTTGTTGACTATCGGAAAAATCAGAACCGAATTTTAACGCTAAAATTTTCAGTTTTTAAAGACTGAAGTGCGGAAAATGGCATTATTTTCTATAAAATACAACTGAATGCTCTTAAATTATTAATATTAGTTTTCTTTCCGGGACATAGAGGGAATTGAATCGCACTTATGATACCATTGTAAAATGTTCTATTCCAGTGTGAAGTGCTTCATGTTGGTCCCAATAACCTCCATGCTGCCTATTTTCTTGGAACTGAGCAGCTCCCTGAAGTACTTGAGGCCAAATCACTTGGTGTGACGTTTACCTCAAATCTTAAAGTCACCAAGCAATGTGCTATTGCTGCTAATATGCTGCTTGGCCGCATCAAGAAGCATTTTTCCTTCTTCAGCACCACCTCCCTTAAAACACTCTACACTTCATACATCAGGCCACACCTTGAATACTGCATTCAGGTATGGAGCCCTCAACTTATTAAAGACCAACAACTCCTTGAGCGCGTTCAGAGGCGTGCTACCAAGCTTGTGCCAAGACTGCGAGCACTTCCATACGATGCTAGGCTCAGGGAGCTTGGCCTTACGAGCCTTCACTACCGCCGCATTAGAGGTGACCTACTCCACACCTACAAAATTCTGAGTGGGATTGATCGCACCGAAGCTAATCGGTTCTTCACTTTGGCCCCCTCCGTTGGCACTCGTGGACATCGCCTCAAGTTACAACGCACACGTGTGAATACCAATGTCGGGAAGCACTTCTTTTCATATCGTGTGATTGACCACTGGAACCGGCTTCCTCATAATGTGATTGAAGCCAGATCTGTTAATGGCTGGAAGGCAGCCTATGACAAAATACTTTCTGCCAAGCAGTGAACTGTCTCTGCTCATCCAACCATACAAGCTTGGCTTTGGTTGTGTATTTTGTTTAAGTTTAAGTTTAAGTGACCATTTGACCAGAATAAACATTATTATCTAGGATGGCATAAGGGCAATCAATTGTATAAAACACTAATTATGTATGAAATAGGTGGGCTAAATAATAAGCAATCATTCTTCTAATACTGGACCTTTAATCGACACTCCCGCGTACACAATATTGACCCCACAATATGGCCAATTAAATCGATAACAGATTGTTATGATTGATGTATCGATTACAGTTATTCGGTAATGAGTCGAACGAATGGCATTACGGATTAAGTCGAGCGGTAAACCTAATCATTATTATATTCTCTAAGTTAAATTAAGGAATCTCGGGTTAATTTAGTAGCGTACGTATTGTTACTTGTTAAGCTAAACAATTATAGCTATTGCTATTGAATCAGAATACTTAGCTCTATTATAGAAGCTTGAGTGAGGCTATCGGCACTCAGCTATAGCTGGGCGGCGAAGCCCCGTCGCCAACTGCGGCACGGCTGTTGGCCTGGCGTACTTTGAATCGGGACCTCCGGAATTTGACTGGCGTGAACTAGTTAAGCAACTGTTGAGCGGCTGATGATCGACTGATATCATGCATTCCGAGGTTCGGTTTAAATACTGTGGCGTTATCGGCCATGATCGATCCATTGTAGTATTGATTTATTATTGAAATGCTAAATATAGTAACAATCTGACAGCTTGGGCCCTTATTGCCAAAGGGACCTCTACGCATCTCAATCATTTCATTGTTGCTTTCGGGTTCATTAATTGTTCCCTGTATGCGGTGCTTTGAAGTTATATACCGCCATAATTAACTATCCTGTGTGGGAGGGATTTATTGTATTCCACGAAGTGATCGATCACGAGCGACGATCTTTCGTAATTACATCTACTTCTAGAAAGTCATTTAGGTTCTACGAAACTGTCGTAAATAATGTCAACTGGTAATGCCATCCCTTAAACTCTAACAATAGGTGTAATTACACTTGTTCAGGTTGCAAATGATCTTGCCGCCTCTCGGTCGTCTTTGAAGAAGCACTCCCAATTATGTTTGCTATCTGGAGTCATTTTGATCTATCCGAATCAATACTCAGCTCATGCATTTAATAAATGGATGATATGCAAATATGCATCTAATTAATTAGTTGTATTGTTTCTGTTATGATTATTAATTAAGCCATTAATTATTTCCTTACATAAGCGGCGAAACTTCAAATTCACCGACGAGGGTTCCAAATTCTGCCAACCGATGACACCACTTGGCAAATTTGTCACTTCGGTATTTATCGCTTTCTAGCGGAGCATTGTGGAGGGCAAAGCTGATACGGCCTTTACTGCAGGTGGCTTTGGTTTGAGCGTCGAGTCTTTCTTTCTCCATGATCACATCGTTGATTGCTTACTCCGCTCTGGTTCAATTTCCTGTGTCTGCACAGTGAAGTGCTTGGAGTGCTTAACCGATAAGCTGCTCCAGCGTGCGCTATAGCAATGGCATTTTTCATGGGCAAGCAACGTGCAATGTTGATTACTTGCGATACCAATCGTTACTAAAAAGTACTAAAGTAGCAAAGTACTAAAAAGTATGGAGTATAAAGGTACTATACAATAGTAAAAGGCAAAATAGCTTTTATTTTACGTTGGATTTCAAGATAATAAATGTTTTGGAAGGCCAATAGCAGCTGGTAGTAAGGTATCTAGTGACTTTTTTACCTTCTGATAGTAGCGCCCTCCACTCAAATTTGTTTAGTGCCCTGCGCTTCTAACTGGTAAATACGGTAAATTTTTTTTAAAACTAATTAAGCCTACAGCAACTTTGTCCTTATTTTTTTTTATATGGACCATTGAAAGGTGAAAAAATGGTAAAACTTACTACTTAGTTTTGTCCCAAGAAACCAAAGGTATTATTGGAGAAAAGGTTTCAGAATTCAAAGGAACATGCTCCAATTTCACTTCTTTTTCCTTGGTTCAGGTACCTTGTGCCTAGCTAAAACATCTTTCTATATGCCGGCAAAAATATAAATTATCCGCCTTTATTATACGTTTCCTTCCTCAAATGTAATCTTTCCCTAAAGAAAAATTGTTAGTGTCCCTGCCAGCTTCGTAGCTTATCCTTCTGCGCATGTGCATTGCAGGCCTCCTAGAAAAGTGTCTGCCTCAGACCTGGCATCATCTTTCTTCCTAGGGCCGTCACGTTGCGTGGCTGCTCGTCTAACTCCCTTGGAAAATTGGATCGCCAGGCGCGACTGCGCCATCTCCAAAATTGAAACACTACTCTTGCGGTCAGACACGGGCCTTTGGCATTCTGTCAACCACTGCCCGTCCTGACCTCCTTGATCCGGCATTGTTTCTATGGACTCGCCAGCGGTCATCGCTGAGGCCGATTCTTCCTTTTGCACCATCGACCGTTCTCCCAACGCAGTGGTCTCTTCTTCACTTGCACGGTCGCTGCCTTCGGATTTGGTCGGATCGCCCATACCATCCACCGAGTTCCTGTTCGCCTTTAAGACCGACTTCTACAAGCTCTGTACCGGATGGTTCTCCGACCACCGTGAAGAGGATCATACGTCCACCCCAGATTTCACAAGCAGCCCCACCTCGGCACACAGGGTGATCGACGTACATGAAGCCTATCCCACAGTCGTTATTGCAACTACCGTTTTCTTACTTCACAGGGTTGATTCGACAGTTATTATTGGCACCTGTTTGATGCTGCTTTTTGACCATACCGGTCTCCACGACCATTCATGCCATGTCTTCAACCTGGCGCTTTCCATTGGTGCATTCCTGGCCTTCCGCTAGCTGCTTCAAACCGTCCGATTCCACTGCCACCTTTCCCTAACCATGATTCGCCATCTCATCCCGCATCGGCGTCCACCAGGCTACCCTTACCCTTCCCACGTTCTGGCGACCCTGCACCCAGTACATCTCAACCCATCACAGTCGCCTACAACTCATTAGCATCACAACCACTCCCTCAAGACGCCACATCTGCAACAAGATATCCTGCATGGTCCACACCTTGCCTTCTGTGCCTAAAAGCTGCCCCAAGTCCATCGGACTCACCTTGGCTCAGCTTTCAACCCCTGTCTGCTTCACCTATTTCACCTCCTGGTTTGCCAGATTTCCTGTTGTTACAACGACAGTCACCAGCGACCCCGTTCAAGCCTACCATTCACATTGCAGGGTTATCTAGACTGCCGAATTCCTCAAATTCGGACCACATAGACCTAGCTTGTGCTCTGCGAACACCTTCCTCTCCACAAGCCTCAACGTCCACCGAACTTCACTCCACTCCACTTCACTTCATGCTCAGTTTAATTTACACCACCTGCCTTGGTCCACAGCTCTACTTAAGGTTGCCCCAGGATTGACAATCGACATTGTCTCTAGCCTAGACGTCCCAGGTCTTCTCTCATTTGTTTCAAACATCTATTGCAAAAAAAAAAAAAAAATTATAATGATAAAGTAAATATATATGTAATGAACAGAACCACACAATAAACATGGTAACATAAAAAAAGAATCAAATGGCAGCAATGGCCATGAGTACTTTCTTCGACGACCGCAAATTCTTAATACAAACATGGTCACCGTCTCTCCACTGACCAACATGACCAGCTTCCTCCGAGTCTCTTTGCAAACCTTCTATCAAAGCCATAATCATTCGCCGCCAAACACATTCTAGACATGTCAGGAATATTCTTGAAACAAAATAGGGGAGGGGTGTGGCATCCGCCTCTTATTACGCCCTGGACCAACCTACAAAGAGCCACAACGCTCAGGTTGCCATTACGCCTCAACATGATGACACGATGTTTTTTCTATGACCTGGGTTTTTCCAAGTTTGTATTTTGGTCTTCTACTCCCATCGCTGCTTGATGACGCTGTGACTTCTGGGTCCCTGCACCAACAAGCAACTTTATCCCTCTTTGCGCCCACATATGGCTCCAGTGGCACCCCGGGATTTCCTAGTATTGTACAATTTCATGAAATATTTCAAAATATTGAAATTTATTTGAAACCTTTGTTTTTCTAACGTAGGTTACCTATTGCAAACTTAACACTGTAAGTAAGCAGAAAAGAAACTTAAAGCATGTTGTTTCAGTGGTCATAAACTCATAATGCTTACTTGAATAAATTTTATTCAATATTTTGATTAAGTTTCTTTTCTGCTTACTTACAGTGTTAACTTTGCAATAGGCAATATCTATGTTAGAAAAACAAAAGTTTCAAATAAATTTCAATATTTTGAAATATTTCATGAAATTTTACTATGATTTCCCTCTTGTTGCAATCACTTTGGCACGAAATTGGCCACCTCTATCAGTAGTGGCCATTGTTCCTGGTGTGCGTTCAGTTACGGTTCTGGACTCTGTAGACCTTCACTTTAAACATCCTTTTTTACAATGGAGCCTACAAACAGTAGCGACACTCCGGTCCGGATGAGCAAGATATGCCAGCTCTGCGGAGGGTCCAAGTTCATCCATGCAGCGAGTCCAGCAAGGTGCCGTTGCCCAGGCTTCCTTATACCACGACCACATTTCGATCAACATCTAGTCTGTCAGCACCACAGAAGTTGTGACTGATACAACAAGAAATGCTCAAGATGTAAGACGATTTCCAAAGAGAAGTGGGTTCTCATATTCCGCAACACCAAAAGAGGTCTCGCACTAGGTCTACCAGAAAGCCCCAAAACGGGCTCATGGTTCGCGTGGCTAGGAAAGATACCACGACCACTACAGGTTCACCCTCGCAGTCTGGCTCTTCCGTAATGATGAAAACGACCGCAAGCGAGAATACTACTAAACCAAAAAAATCTTCTGCTGCACAATCGAAGCCTACTCCGCATGTTTCTTGTTCCCGGCCCCCTACTGCATACAGGCCGATCATACATTTTCCCCCTTCAGTCGGGTCGTTGCCGTCACAGCCATCCACTTTTCGGCGTAAACTCAAGCGGATCCTAGGTTTTATCTACAAAAAAATTGAGTAACCAAAGGCGAGATTATGAATGCCCCATCCACCACATAGGACACTTATCCACCTCCCACTGTTCGACACGATGTTGCTCCTTTCACGGTTGACCATAATCAGGCAAACACTGAAACGACCGCATCTGATTCTGCAGCGCAAATTTCCTCAAATTCTACCCCTCCCTACCTGAGTCTACCCACCCTGTGGCTTTACCAACAAATTATTGCAGATCGAGCTAAAAACAGGAAATTTGGTACACAAGTCATTCATAGTAGTAAACAATGAACTATTACAATCTACTACAGGTCTACTACTACTACAGGTCCCAGCGCGTCGCAGCGTCTAACTCTCTCTTCCTTCTTGAAAACCACCAGCGGGGTACTTCAGGGCTCCGTCCTTGGTTCTATACTTTGTCATTTTTCTGAATGACTTGAACTGCAACTCCGACACGGGTTTAGGCTATAAATTTGCAGATGACCTTAAAATCAGCTCTGATGTGATTGCTACTTCTGATGTGGCATCTTTGCAGGAAACTGCCAACCTTATCTCGAACTGGGTGGGCAACTATTTGGAAATTGCCTCTTTCAGAAACCAAGTGTAAGTCCTTCCACATTGGACCTTCCAATAGAAAAGAAACTTTTCTTACTTTTTTAAACTATTAGTATTA